>JABTXL010020982.1:1285086-1373729 GCA_025134845.1 Neodon shergylaensis | reverse complement strand
CTTCCTTCCTTCCTTCCTTCCTTCCTTCCTTCCTTCCTTCCTTCCAACAATTTCACATAGATATACCACACACAGTGACAACTCTTACCTCCAGTCTACCTACCACCCCTGCCCTCCTTCCTCCCCTCCCTCTTTAAATCTCTCACAATTATGTCTATCCATTTTATTTTGGGACCTAGTAAACAAGGATCATCTGTGTGACATACTTTGGAGCTATCTATGTAAGGTTGGTGAGCTCAGTCCATGTACAACTAAAGATAGTGACTCCCTTTCTCCCAGAACCCATTGATAGTAGTTTCGAGATACAGGTTAGGAGTCCACAAGGCCCTGCCCCCTTTCTGACTGATTGTTGGTGTGGACCTGATCGTGTGTGGGTCCAGTGAAGGTAACAACAGTTGTTGGAAGCTGATGATTGCGTCGGTTGTCTGCAGTATTTACATCTCCATAGTTCACTGTAAGGAAGGGCTAGCTTCTGATTAAAGCTTTCCCTTTTGGTTTTTTTAAAGTTTCACTTATTTTTATTTAATGTGTATGGGTGTCTTGCTTGCATGTATGTCTGGTCACCACATGTGTGCCTGGTATCCAAGAAGGCCAGAAGAGGGTATCAGATCCCCCAAAACTGGAGCTACAGATGGTTGTTAGCTTTCATGTGTGTTCGGGGAATTGAACTCAGGTTCTTTGAACCCATTGAGCCACCTCCCCAGCCCTCCCTTGCTTTTTGATGAAGTAAAATTGACGCATATAGACTTGACCATGATTGGTTTTTGTTATTCATAATGTAAATCTTGCTCATCATCCACTGACAAATTTGACAAGATTTTTGATCTTCATTTACTAAGACCAGGATAAATAACACCCCATCAGTCCTTCCATGTAACTAAGTTCCTCTTTATAGCTGGTGGGGTATGGTGGGCAGTTCTTGAAGCTTGGGCTTACAGAGGTCAGAGTATTGATGTTTGCCAGTCATGTTCACACAGCTTTTTGTAGGAAAACCTGTTCAGTCCTTTCTTCTGTCATTTCTACAGTTTGCAATATATTTTAAAATTTATGTTAAGCATCCATCATCTCTCTACCCCTTGTGTAGATCTGGTTTATGAACCACACCAGATGTTTTTTTTTTTTTTCCTATTCATTTCTTTGCTGATTCTTCCTCTTGTTCTGGTCCCTTACAGCCGAGTCTTGGATAGCAGGATTGTTCTGCAGCATAGATTGAACTATAAAACCCGGATTGATTTTTGGCTGCCCAGTTGCTAATACATATTCATTTAACTTTGCTATAACTCAAAACACAAGCTGACACTCCCTCTCCATTTGCTTCTGTTTTTCTCTTTTGGTTTCAGTCTCTTTTGAGCTTCTCTGAAGAAATGTTGAAATGGAGAAAAAAGGAAAATATTTAGATATTTATCTTACAAAACATCTGAAATTAAAAACAGAGGAGATTTAAAATGAAAAAGTCTACTATAGCCTTGTTTATGAGTGTTAAAATCTAAGTACAGCTAGTGTACACAAACAAATACAGCTCAATACATTATAAGATCCTTCACTGCAATACTATATATCTATTCAAATATTTTTTTCTACTGTTTACAATACTGTGAAAAGTGATTATTATGGAGTTAGATCTCCATATACAGAATTATATAAAATGCATTGTCTTAACTATACCAAAATAGACAAAATCCAAAGGAGAGATACATCAAGACATCAACATTGCCTTGACTAGGCACAGAAGTCTGGATTTAGGCAGACCTGGATGTCAGCCTTCTGTGTTTTCCTTTTTATAAAGCATGCCCCTTTATTAAACCTGCTTTACCCAGGATAAATTGGACTTCATTTATGAATTATTAGACAAGTATGTGATACTCTGTAATTCACCAATTGCTAGTTCAATTATTAATAACAGTGTTAATAATAAATATACCTCCCATTTTCCTGCTTTCTTAACTCAAGCCCTCAGTTTCTGCATGCTCCCTCCTCTTTAGAAAGTATATGTTTGATGAACTTACAAAGCCACTATATTTTGGTTGGCCTACTTAGGCAAAGTCTCAACCCCTTAGCTGTTATGTGTTGGAATCTGTGTGTTTGACCCATAAAAGGGGTTAAGAATCATTGTCAGGTATATAATCTAATGTGAGTTCCCTGCTATTATTTACAATGTTTTAATATATGCATTTATTAGGGTTCTCACATGATAGAAGTGGGAAAATTCTGAGAGATTTACGTATCTTGATTATCAACCTTAGTGGATTCAGAAATACTTAAAAGAATATTAACCATGCCTCTGGGTATGTCTGTGGTGAGGGTTCCAAAGGAAACAGAACACGAGGGCTTTGACTTAATCAGTGATGTAATCCATTGATAGATTGAAGATAAGCAAGGCCGGATCTTAGTAAATGGGTTGCTAGAGTTGGATGGCAAATGTTGGCTCTGAGCTAGTTTTTCTGTTGCTATTATCTGTTTCTTGGCTCCCCCGACATGAGCAGCCCCTTAAAGGACAGCTTTAAGAAGCTGCCGCCGCCGCCGTGGTACTCTGCTGCGCTGCAAGCACAGAGCAGTGGGTGCAGCTGTTACCCGGGTGTCTGTTTCCCCAGATGTGCGTGTGGTAATGGAAAGGCTTACGTGGTCGCCTGCAGAGATCTATATCCTATGGTTTTCAAGTCTGAGATAAGGAACATTTTAAACAGTGCATTTTTACTGGAGCGTTCCAGTGTTTGAGTATAAAATGGGGCGGTCCTGGAGGAAGGGCCAGATAATAAAAAGAATCATTTGAGAAATCCAATCCAGTCCAAGAACGCTGAATGGATCACATGACAAGTCTACTGCTAGACTTTGAATCTATGGGAATGAAACTGTCAGTTACCATATGAACTACTTTTCTCATTGCTGTAATGAAAGCAACTTAAGGAAGGGAGGGTTTGTTTTGGCTCACGGCATAAGTACATCATGGTGGAGACAGCATCTGATCAAGTCTAAGGTGGCAGGTCACATTGCCTCTGCAGCTAGGAAGCAGAGAGAGACCTCAGCTCACTTTCTCTCCTTGATTCAGTTTGGACCCCAGGCTATGGAATGTTGCCACCCCCATTAGGGTGGGTCTCCCCACCTCAGTTAGCCCAATCTCGATTAGATCACAAACATGCCAGGATTGAGTCTAGGAGATGCTAGATCCTGTCAAGTTGACAATCGGTGTTATCCACCACAGTCGCGTTCATTGATTTGATCCGGTGCTTCACAGACACCAGATTTTTTTTTTTTTTTTTGGTTTTTCGAGACAGGGTTTCTCTGTGGTTTTGGAGCCTGTCCTAGAACTAGCTCTTGTAGACCAGGCTGGTCTCGAACTCACAGAGATTCGCCAACAGAAATGCTCTTCTGATATGTGGTTGATAGGTTAACATAGACAAATGGCAGTTCCCTCTTGCAAAAGCCATACCCTACTGCCTTTGTGAGTGACGTGTGGTTTGCAGCCTTTCGTTGAAAGGGGCCATGGCTGGGAAGTAGGAGGTTCCTTCTTTTTTTTTTTTTATGTGAAATTACACATGGTCATGTCAGTGTGCACACCCTCCCTTTGCAATTGAAAGCAGGCTGCTGTACCAGCTATCATTCAGTAGGGAGCACACCAGCTCGGCCTCAGATTAAATACCAGCATGAGAAAGATCACGGGGGGTGTGTCTGCATTCCCCCCATGATGAATCTAGAAACTGCTGACCTTCGTCCCAGATCTAGTAGAACAGAGCCTCACGTTTTCCAGGTAGAGACTAGCGCGTGGTCTGTAGTCATCACAGTGCTGTGTGCTGTAAAGACAAAGCTGTCTGCCCCTGCAGCCGCATGGAACATCTATTCCTGAGACTTTCTAAGCTTTCATCAAGGGTCCAAAACCACCAAGTGAATGGGAGCATTGCCGTCCAGCCACCTGGTGCGTGCGAGATTCACCATACTCCTGGTTTACACCAAGGGATGGTTTCCCTTCTGCTTTTTCTTGGATATGACCTTTTATTTTTTTTTTTCATCATACTTGCTTCTGAAAGTAGCCTGTTTTCAACAATCTAAAGAAGTTAAGGTGTAAAAGGATTCAAAACGTGAGTTCAGGGTAGAGCCAGTTTCTTTCTTTGGCTTTTGTTGAGGGAGAAAACAGCAGGTGGACCAAAGGTGGACGGGGAGGGCCAGATGATTTATTCCGCTGTCTTGAACATCAAAGCTGAGCTGTGAGGTTCCTGGAAGTGCACAGAGCATTCTTAGAGGTCTGACAGAGAATGACAGTACATTCCTCACACAGCCTAGGAATTCACTTGTCTTTCCAGACCCCTTGTATTAATCCTAGAAAGGGATAATGGTGGCGGAGGGGTGGGGGTGGGGTTGAGGTGGGGTGGGAGGATCTCTGTCAAATACATCCAACAGTGACATATTTAGAGTGCTCTGAAGCTGTTCCATACCAAGGGCCATCCTGTAAGGAGCCTGCTAACTTCTGTGGCGACTCCCCCCAGGAGTACCACAGCTGAAGCAAGAGCTACAGCAGAGAGCCGGTGGAGGAGATTGAACTTTCCTCATTGTAGCTGTGGAAAGGATTGTTGATACCAGCAAAGCTGGATTCTGGGTCAGAAGGGTATCAGGACCTGGACAAGAGAGTGGTACATTTCAGGTCTGAAATACCTGGATAGTTGTTCAGTAATTAAACCACACCCTTGCCATCTGAGTGAGGAATCTCTGGGTGGATGAGGCTGCCATCTAAGTAGTTTGAATCTGGTTGCCTCCTGCGTTGCTTTCTATTCTAGTTGCTACAATAAATTGTCTAAAAAGAAGCAGCTTCCGAGGATTTGCTTGGACTCACAGTTTCAGGATCTAGGCCATCACGGTGTGGAAGGCAGGGCGGCGGGAGTCGGAGGCCGGTAGCCGCCTTATATCCTCAGTCAGGCTCAAACAGACGGGTGCTGGTGCTCACTCACTTTCTCTTTTGATCATTCCAGGAGCTCAGCCCACAGGATGGGGCGGTGCACATTTAGGATGAATCCCCCACTTCATTTAAAATAATATAGAGACTCCCTCCCAGATGTGCCCAGAGGTTTGTCTTCTAAGTAGTTCTAGGTCCTGTCAAGCCGACTGTCAGTTACATGCCTACATTTCAAAATCCTGCATGCATTAAAAATCCCCTCAGGAGAGGATAGAGCGATGTGTGTCTAAAGCATTAGTTTCCTTCCCTCTCCCTCCCGGCAGCAGGATCTTCCCACGGTCCCCTGCTCCAGAGTTCTATGCTTTTCTGTAGTCCGCTAATGCATCCCTCTGCAGTCTCCTCATAATTAGACATCATCTTTTAATAAAGGGCAGCTCCCAGCTACTTTGCCCGAGAGTTCGAAGGGCACGTTCTGAAATCTGATGGAGGCAGATGCACGTGTGTGCTATTAAAGTCGAGTATAGGGCTGGAGAGATAGCTCAGAGGTTAAGAGCACTGACTGCTCTTCCAAGAGGTCCTGAGTTCAATTCCCAGCAACCACATGGTGGCTCACAACCATCTGTAATGGGATCTGGTGCCCTCTTCTGGTCTGCAGCATATATGTAGGGATCTGTATACATAATTAATAAATAAAAATCTTTTAAAAAAAAGTCGACTATAGCTGGGCACTGTTGGCCTTCATGATGGACTCTCGGGTGCCAGTGCCGAGAGGTTATTGGAGCATATGGGAGGGTGATATTGGAGGACTGGGGGGGGGCTGCAGCCATACAATATGATAGCCCCCTCTGATCTCCTGGTGGTTTATTGAACTGTGACCTTGGGAAGGTGATAGTTTCTTCATCTCCAAGTGGTAAAATGGAGAAACATCTTTTCCCGTCACTCTGTTCCCCTCTCTAGAGCAGTGGTTCTTACCTTTCCTGATGCTGTGACCCTTCGTGTGGTGGTGACACTCAACCATAAGATTACTTCATTGCTACTTCATTTTTCTACAGTTATGAATCATAATGTAAATATCTGATATGCAGGCTATCTGGCTTGCAACCCGCAGGTTGAGAAGCACTGATCTGGGCTGTCTTCATTGCCCCTGCTCCTGCATTACAGTCAGCATTGAGCCCTTCTCCGTGGCAGGTGTTACCAGGAACAGTGTACTGGTCCTTGTCCTCCCTCAAGGACCTGTCAGTGAAGTTTGACTTGTGTGGCTTTTGTTTTTTGTCCTTTCTTAAGGTTTTTGTTTTGTTTTTTGTTTTTTGAGACAGGGTTTCTCTGTGGTTTTGGAGCCTGTCCTGAAACTAGCTTTTGTAGACCAGGCTGGTCTCGAACTCACAGAGATCCGCCTGCCTCTGCCTCCCGAGTGCTGGGATTAAAGGCGTGCGCCACCATCGCCCGGCTTTGTTTTGTTTTAAGTTTATTGTGTGAGCCACAAGGTTGAGGTTCTTTCTGTGGTCCTTGAAATGGGTTTCAGGTGTGTAGCCATAGTTTGGTCTGGTGAATGTTGGCACCCTGTTTATCCCTAAGCCTTTGGATTATTGTAAGTAGACACTTATTGGTCTGATTTGAGGCAACTCCACGGATGGAAGTAAGAGTTGGTGTAAACCTGATTAAAATCTCAAGGCTGGGAAAGTGATGGGGCCTAGTAAGCAAGCTACTGCTTCTGCTCGCTGGGTGGTCTTGATCCATCTATCAGACTGCCTTCTGTAGATGCTTATGTTTATATCTATACATTAGTGCTGCTGTTGTCTTTAGTCAGAAAAAGGTCTTTTTGCAGTAGACGGTGGTAACTATAGAAACATCTGTTCAACGTTTTGAGAGAAAGTGACTGTTGAATGCTCTACCTTAAATGGGACCTCATCCAAGGCTCTGGAGCTTCACAAAAGATGAGACAGAATGAGTGCAGGAGACGGGGGAAGAGGCGGACACTTGTGGAAGTTTCTCTTCTGGGCACGCTTTGATCTTTGCACTTGTGAGCTCACAGTAGGTATGATCACCTGCCCACCATTGGGCCCACCCATTCTGTCATGGGAAGAGAAGGCACCCAGAGGCTCTGCCCCTCTCTGAGGATCCACAGGCAGCTGATGGTTGCTAGGAGAAAAAAAGGGACATTTTTTTAGTGGTTTTTAGTGGTGCAGCCACTGGTTAGGTGTCCATCCATGCTCCTGTAGACAGTCCCTAATGAAACTCGTAGGACACCAGAATAACACGGGAAGCGTTTGTCTACATCTTGCCATGGAGTACATATTAATTTCAGGGATCCTCAGCAGCTGCCGTGCCTTGAGGTCTTGAGATTCAAAGCCCTTGTTCTCAGAGGCCAAGACAGGTGATGGTGTTCTAATGCGGACGTGTTCCTGAACCCATAGTGTAGATGCTTAATGCCGGATTAAGAACGGGCAGGGGTCACAGTGGTAGCCCCCTGGGCTATTAGCGCTGCCCATGACTGGGATTTTTATTGACCCCCTTGGACTCATGCTCATTTTACACCTGTTTATCTAGTTAATCACTTCCGTGCTCCTTCACCGCCAGTCCTTCTAATAGCGGTTACTTCTAACTGAAGGTCTCAACGTGGAACAGTGGTCCTGGCCTCTCTGAAAGAACACCATGGTTTTGTGGGACAGTTCCCTGTGTCTGGGCTCCCACCGTGACGGCAGAGGGGGTGTGGTAGGCCTGGTCCTTTGCTGCTTTGCTAGATGGATGCTGCATGCTTTGAAAAATCTGTTCCTGGAGGTGGGAGGTCCTTGGACTTCCCACAGGGCAGAGAACCCTCACTGCTCTTTGGGCTGAGGAGGGAGGGGGACTTGATTGGGGGAGGGGGAGGGAAATGGGAGGCAGTGGCGGGGAGGAGGCAGAAATCTTTAATAAATAAATAATTTAATAAAAAATAAAATAAAATAAAAAAAGAAAAATCTGTTCCTTGTTGCTTGACCTGAGTATATAATGAAATGGGATTGTCCCGTGTGTGACAAAGCGATCATCTCTCTGTGTAGGTCCAGCCTCCTGGGTCCTCAGCAGCTGGGAAGAGATGAGAGGGAGAAAGACATAGTAAGGAGAATCTAGGTAACTCACAGAAAATATGACTCCTGTAGCGGAAACGAAATGGGGTACCTGACTGCTTACCCACACCAACTCCCCTCCCCTGAATAAAAGCCAGCAGGCTCCCAGGGAAGGGCTGGCTTGGTTTACCTTTCTGATGGGCCTGCTCTGCTTAGTTTATTGGAGTCAGAATAGTCAGGGCAAACCCTGTGCAGCTGAGCCCTGAGAGTCCTAGGAGACAGAATTTTACAGCACCTCACCTCTGAGTAGCAGGGCCCCAGTGCATGGTGGGTTATTGCTGGGCAAAGAAACTACCTCCCTTTCCTTGTAGAGGTGCAGGTCAGACTACAGGGAAATGCAAGCGCTTCTCTTGGCTCTGCTCTGAGAGAGCTGAAGTCTCACTGGAGCCTAGGCTGTAAGTACAGATGAAGGCTAACTTTGTAAAGACCCGTCTGTATGTTGACTTTTTATTATGAGATGCATGCAGCTATCAGACATGGCTCCAGAGCAAGGAGAAGGGAGATGAGTATCCATCCATAATTGGATGCAAGGCCATCCTGTGGGTTACAGTCAAAAAGGGATGAGCTTACTATCCAGACCTCACTCTCCTGGAGAGGAAAAGTCCCAATGAGTAAAGGTGTCTGACCTTCCTGCTTGCTATTTTATAGGAAAGAGGTAGAGCTCCCATATTGCTTCCTATAGGAGATTCCTGGGCAGACTTCACTCATAAGGGCTACTGAGCTGGGGTAGTCATGATATCTAGAGAGGGCAATGTCTTTGCCTCTTGAGCTCTCTCTAAGACTTGGATGCTAAGACTCAGCCTCTCCCCATCGCCCAGTTTTACATCTCCTCGTGCGATCCCGGGATATCTAAGGAAGAGTGTCCATAAGGCTGATGACTGGATCCCTCCGTGCCTTTAGGGCTTACAAGGTGCTTGCTTTGCTCAGCATTCTTGTCCGCCTTTGCTCCCTCCTATGGAGTCAAGCATAAACAGTAAGATGAAATTTACATTGTCTGTGCTAGCTAAATGCGGTATGATGCTTTCAGTGTTTCTATGACACTCAAGGCTAATTTTAATAACAAAATTACTCACCATGATCTGTGTGTCTTTGCCATGTTTAGCTCACTGGATTCTATGGCAGCCTTACTGATAGATCTGTTTTTCTCTGTCTGAGGGGGGAACCAAGGCACAGAGCACTTAAGAATTGTGGATGGTACATTTGAAAAGGCAAGGAGGTGTTGAACACCTCTTCTTAGTCCTGACTTGGCAGGCATAAATCGACCAAGGCTGGGTGTTTATATTGGAACTCCCTGGCTAAGGCTGGGCTTGCTTATCGCTGGTTGAACCAGGATGATCCTAGGTGTATACAACTCTCTGCAGTTGGAGGGTATTTTTATTTTATGTCTGTATTTCACGGCTGATTCCAGTGGTTCATCTTCTATAATGGAGGCCATAGAAGATTTCTTTATTGTGTGTGTGCGCGAGACCAAGTGACCTTTATACATGGAATGAAAGCAGAGTATCATCAGAATGAGAAGGAATTATTAAAAGGAAAATAAAGGAAATGCTATGAATTTACAATGCATCCTGCCTTTTAATATACACACAGAATATTTAAGATCAGTATGAGAGCAGACACTCACACTGGAGTAGAAGGAAACAAAGCCGCCTTGGCTGAGCTGTAAATAGGAGCGGCAGAAACTCATAGGTGAATTTGGCCTTGGGCTTTCTTGCAGCTACATCTAGAAAAGGAGCCCAATCAGCCGTTCTGCATGCCACGTGTGCGCCATTAAAATGGGGCTGGGGTACAGGAGTGGAGGCAAATGTCAGTTGCCCGGAAAATAGCCAGATAGAGAAGGGGCATGAGCCATTACCAAGGTGGTTGTTTGGGGGGCATCATTTGCTCAGGGAACCCAGTGAGACCGCTCAGAGTTCCTCATCTTCAGTTCCCATCTCTAAGTTGATAAATGCTTCAATCCCCTCTCCTTGCTGTGGGGCAAAGCGTGGCACTTAATGCCAGCAAATGTCCATTTTGCCGGAATCTTGCTCATTTGAGGGTGGCATGAGGGCTAGCTCATTGCTATGAGGCCTGTCAGGGTGAATAAATCATCAGGCACATTCATTTCAGAGCCAGGCACTGGCTATGTGAGTGGTCATCTTGCCTGGTAATAAAAAATCTGGTCTAGGATGCATTTCTTTATGTCCATACATTGCATTTTTTAAATATTCCCATGCAGGGGCTGGGGAAGTGGCTAGTTGGTAAATGCTCACCATGAAATCGTGTGGATTTGATCACAGATCTCTAGCACCCATGTGAAAAGGCAGGCGTAGAAGCACACACCTCTCGTCCTAGTTCTAGGCAGATGGGGACAGGATGATCCCTGGCTCACTGCCCGTCCAGTCTAACTGAATTGATGGCCTCTGGGTCCAATAAAGAAGCCTGTCTCCAAACATTTAAGTGAGAAACCATAAAGGAAGGTGCCCAAGGTTGTTCTTGGCTTCCACACACATAAACATACATGGATACATACACACATACATACCATGTGCACCCATATGCACTCAGTCCCGTAAAGTAAACTGTTAGTCTTGTTCATTTGGGGGAAAGCTGAATCACAGTAAAATACTGTTTGAGGAAGGCTTTCTTGAACAATGTGCTCCTGGGTAGCGATGGCCATGCTCTTTACGGTGGTTGTTCTAGGTGATTGAATAGTTCAGAACATGTCTCTCATGACCTCTGCTGGTCCTTGGTCCTCTTTCTTTTGAGCATCTGTCTTGTGCTGAGAGAGCTGCCTGAATTCTATGCCTTTCCTCCTGATGTGCTAGGAGGAGAAGGCATGAAAATCTGATGGGGAAAACTGGCCATGGGTATCCATTTCTTCCTGCTGGCTGAAGGTTGGAAGCAGGAAAGTGATTGGCATAGAAGCCCAAGGCACTCTTGGCCCTGGGACTGAACCCAGACAGCAGGCTCCACCTCATCGCCCCATCTACCAACACCTGCCCATCTTCTCCTCTCTAACAGACTGAGAGGCAGCTGTGTGGACAGGGCCCAGAACTGAGATGGTGTACTGTAATGGAGGGCATGTAGATACCTGGAACCATTAGGAGGCAGACCCCACATATGGATGTCTTCCTGATACAACAGGCGGCACACTTTTGGATTGAAGTTTATCCACATGAGATGGAAACTTCTGCCTGTTGCTCTGTCCACTGCCCAGCAAGCCCGCCTAGGAGATGTGTTGGTACCCTTGGAGCCAGCCCTCTCCTCCATCGCGCTCCTGACCCTGCGACCCACTTCGGTTTTGGCCCTCACTCTACTAAACGGTGTTACCTGAGTTGGCAGAGAAGGTCAAGTTGTTGGACTCCTGGTCCTCCTCACCCTTCAACCCATCTGATCTGTGATCCGGTCCAGCCTTCCATTGACTTTTCTTTTCTTTTCTTTTTTTTTTTGGTTTTTCGAGACAGGGTTTCTCTGTGGCTTTGGAGTCTGTCCTGGAACTAGCTCTGTAGACCAGGCTGGTCTCGAACTCACAGAGATCCACCCGCCTCTGCCTCCCGAGTGCTGGGATTAAAGGCGTGCGCCACCACCGCCCGGCTCCACTGACTTTTCCTATGTTGGCACTGACACCTCTTTCTCCACCCCTGTTTTACCACTACAAGGACGCTTAAATTTTTTTCCCCAGGGACTAGAAAAGATTAGCCATGGCTTCCTCTCTGCTATATCTGATGAAAGGATCCGTGATGATATTGAACCCCCCATGGCCTTCCCCACTAACTTCTACCCCTGAACTATGCTGGGACATCTTGGGGGTCTGGGAAACTCTACAACACAGCAAGACTGCCCATTCATCTCTAGAGCCCAAAGGCTGTTGACTGAAAATGGTCCGATTGCCTTAAATATGCCTGCAGAGAGAGCATTGGAAATGGTCTTACAGTTGGCTTTGAAACCTTGACATGGTGGTGCAAAGTGTCAGCCATTTCCAACTCCTCTGTCCTGTTGGCAGTCCGTCCCCTGCACAAGCTGTAGTGCCTTCGTTCAGTTTGGAACTAATTTTTGACGATCATTGCTGCTGCTCGTGGAGGAGTTTATGATGACATTTCTCACATAAGGAATGCTAACACATTACCATACATGCCACTCAGACCAGTTCTGACAGGATTGTGAATGATTTTAGAGTGGGACAGCTGGGGTAGGAACTGAGCTTTTTAGTCTTCCCTGCGGCTACATAATGATTGTATACATCAGCGCTTGTCTCCTTGTGTTTTCTAGACGCTCTGAGCGAAACCCATCAAGTCATCTATGAAAATGGTGGCGCTCTCCTTAAAGATCTGTGTCCGCCACTGCAATGTGGTGAAGACCATGCAGTTTGAGCCCTCTACGGCCGTCTACGATGCCTGTCGAGTCATTCGGGAGCGCGTGCCCGAGGCACAGACTGGACAAGGTAGGTCATGGTTATTCCTTGGTATCCGAGAATGTGCCTGGATAGCCCTTCACTCTGTAGCTAAAAGGACACACATAGACACGTATAAGACATCTCTGTTTTAAACCAAGCATGGAGGCCCACCCCTTTAATCCCTGCACTCTTGAGGCAGAGTCAGGCTGGTATTTTTGATTTAAGGCCAGCCTAATCTACATAGCCACTTCAGTTCTAGGCTAACCTGTACTACACAGTAAGATTCTGTCTTCGGGAGGGAAAAATCTGAATTTTGAATCAAATGCCTTCTTATAGTACTTCCTGGCAAGAACAAGGCTTTCGTTGTCAATGGCCACATTAACATTGACCCTGAGTATTCAATATAGATATGCCTGCTGTCTCGGCCCTTCTCGGGTGCTGCCCTGTAGTTTGCAAACCATTTTTTGATGTGCCACTAAACTACTTGAATAAAGAATGACATACTTGCCTGGTACATGCTGACTCCTGTAACCTCAGCCCTGAGTGTAGGTCTTATTGCACAGGCCCTCTGAAGGAGCTTCATGAATTTTACCTCAATTTTTAAAAAAGATTTTATTTTTAATTATGTGTGTACATCGGCATGTGGGCTTGTGCGTGTGTGGGTGCTGACACCCACAGAGTCCAGGAGAGGGCGCTGTTCATGATATTCAGTTTGCTGAGTTATATTAAATTAAATGGAAATAAAATTTGCGGATAGTCCCTATCTGACTTTAAAATTCGCTTGTCCGATCTCGTCGGTACTCTTCAGTTCTTTTTTTAATCATCTTCTGACACTATTAGAACTTTTCTTTGTGCTGAATTAATACAAGTTCTGGCGGAGGCCTCTGAAGACCCAAAAATCATTTTCCTGAGGTGCTGTGGAAGCCCTGACCCTTCCGGAAGACTCTAAGACTTCTTCAGTTACATTAAGGAAAAGATGGGCTGGGAAGATGGCTCAGTCAGTAAAGGGCTTGCTGCATAAGTTTTAGGGTCTGAGTTTGATCTCCAAAACCTTCATGGACTTGAAATACCAAAACTGGTAAAGAGGAAACAGGAGAATCTCTAATGACCAGCCAACCTCGCTATCAGCAAACAGCAGGCCAATGAGAGACCCTGTCTCAATGAACAAGGGAAATGGCACCCTGAGGAATGATACCTGAAGTTGACCTCTGACTCTCAGAGGCATGCATGTGCACCCGTGACCTCAGGCCTTCAGAGGCATGCATGTGCACCCATCCCCACTTCACACACTAGGAAGAGAGAAGTCCAGGTGAGAAATGACTGTTCTGCTCTCTTGCCTCCAGGCCTCTTGAACTCCCCACATTGGACTAAGAGGCCTTTATAAAAGATACTAAGTTTAATTCTCCAACTTTTCCATTATTTTGTGATACTTTGTGACAGAGACTTTATCCCATAAGGAAGTTCTAAATATCTTGTTCTTTTTTTTTTTTCTTAAATTCTGTTTTGTTGCAAGTTTCTCATCATATAGCCCAGGCTGGCCTTTAATTACTCAATCTTCCTAACTTAATTTCCCTAAGGCTAAGTGTAAACAGAGGTTTCTGTCCCTCCTGGTCCTGCAGCCGTTCAATCCCACATGGGATTCTATGTTAAGTACAAAACTGTTTGGCCGATGACTCTGGCATATTTCTAGCTAGCTCTTATATCTTAAATTAACCCAATTCTATTAATCTATGTATTGCCATGAGGCTGTGGCTTATCAGTAAGTTTCTGGCATCTTTATCCTTCGGCAGCTACATGGCGTCTCCATGACTCAGCCTGCTCTATCTATATATCTCTGTTTGGATTTCCTGACTGGTTTTTACTCTGCTAAGCCATTGGCAGGTTTATTCATCAACCAATAAAAGCAACTCATACACAGAAGGACTTCCCACATCAGCTAAGATTGCAGAGCATTTACCACCAATCTTTTATAACATGTTCCTTTTAATTCTTTTTATTTTTTACTTTATGTGCATTGGTGTTCTGCCTACATATATGTCTGTGTGAGGGTGCCGGAGTTATAGACAGTTGTGTGCTGCCATGTGGGTACTGGGAAGTGAGCCCAGGTCCTCCGAAAGAGCAGCTTGTTGTCTTGACCACTGAGCCATCTCTCCAGCTCCTTATAACATGCTCTTTTGCTATGCCCATCTTCCTTGCTCTGCCTCAGTGGCTCTGGTCTTAGGTGGTTACTGCCTCCATTTTTTCAGGGCTGTGAGTACCTGGCTAAATGAGACTTAGAAACCAGGAACCACATGATTCTCTTAAACTGCAGACACACCTCTAGCCCAATGGTTCATATGCATGGGCCTTGCGGTGACCTTTGATTCTGCAGGGAGGCCCCTGCTTCCCCAGGGTTGAGGATGCTCTTTTGCTCTTGGTAAGAAGCAGGTCTTTCTGGTGATGGACAGCCTCTTTTCCTTGCTGAGTCGGTGTGCTTGAGCCAATGATAGCGTTGTTCCCACTTGGCCCCTTTTTTTCTCTCTCTGTTTACTTTGCAGCCTCTGACTACGGGCTGTTTCTCTCTGATGAAGACCCCAGGAAAGGAATTTGGCTAGAAGCAGGACGGACACTGGATTACTACATGCTGCGGAATGGGGTATGTTGTTGGCCCTATTTTCTTTTTTTAAATCTATTTTTAGATGTTTGGGTGATTTAGTTGCATGTGAGGCTATGTACTACTTTCTTGACTTGGAAGTCCAGAAGAGGGTGTTGGATCTTCTGAAATTGGAGTTACAGACGACTGTGAGCTGCCATGTGGGTGCTGAGAATCTAACCTTGGTCTTCTGGAAGAGCACTCAGTGTTCTTAACCACTGGGCTGTCTCCTGAGCCCCATCATTAATTTTTTTTTTAAAATAATTTCCTTATTGTATGTCTGTGTATGTGAATTTGTATGTTTCATGGCATGCATGAAGACACCAGAAAACAGCTTTCAAGAGCTGGTTCTTTCCTCCCATAACTAAACAGTCTTGGTACCAAGCTTCTTTCCCCACGGCTTCATCTTGCTGGTCCACTGCTCCCATTTTTCTCATTGCTTCGCTGCTGGGAAACCAACTATGAAAACCCACTGTAGCAATGTTCTAATCCAAGGGCTTCTTATGAACAACTCCCATGCAAAGAACCTGTGGGACTGTCCTCACAGGTGGAGAGCAGGTTCTAGCCATCCCAAATGCCTGGAATCCCACAGAGGTATTGAAATAGTTCGAGGTTAGTATGCTGCATGGCTCCAGGCTGAGCAGAGTTGGTTGGGCTTGGTAGCGGCTGTGAGATACTAGATACATTATCTTCCTTGAGTAGATTCGAGGTGTCCCTGGACTGGGTCAGAAACAGACTATCTGAGGGAAAGCAGAGGTGCCCAAAGACTGCCCAGAGCTTGGTGTTTTTTTGTTTTGTTTTGTTTTGTTTTGCAGGGGGGAGGGACGGGGGGAACAACCATCAACTGGAGATGCAGTTATTTATTAGCTCTCAGTGGCAGTGACAAAAGTTACCCTGCAGTTTAAGTGATGAAGAAGAAGACACTGAGCGCTGTCTCTCTTCTGCCCCCTCCTCCTCACACCTCCAGGATCCTGGGGTTTTGTGTGCCCAATGAAGCGGGCTTGTCAGATTGACCAGGATTCCATAAAGCCAGGGTGGAATGTTCAGTTAGTCTGTGGTACTTACTCTCCCCGTGTATGGTTCTGTTTCTATAAGAATTAAAGTGAAAGCGGGGTCTCCTATTTTGAAGTAACCCCCACCTCATCCTTTGTTTTATCTTACCTTTGTCATGTTTTCTTGCAGTCTTGTTAGACTATTCTTGCTTCGATAGGCACCTTCTCTGAAGCTTTCTGGGGATGTTATTTATGTCTTTCATTATGTAGACTACATACACAGTAAATATATATAGCAAACGTTGTGAAGTAACATTTTAAAAAGAAACGTTCACCTTGTGTGGGGGTAGTAAGAATTGTTTCTGGTGGCAAAACATGGCTGCCGACTCCGATGCCGCTGCTTGAAGTATGGCCCTCTCCTGAGTCTCATGAGTGCTGCTCTTTCCCAGCCGCTGGAGCGCACAGCCATCTTCTCTTCAGAGAGAGTGGTTTTCAGTCATTGTGAGCCTCAAGTATTCCCTCTTGAAGGACGATCTTATTACGAGAGGTTTTTGTAATCCTCATGAAAGTCGTTACTTAGCTCTCGGAATTCGGTGTGCTAGTCACTGCAGCGCCCCCGCGCATGCTTAGGAAAGCTTTTGGGAAAATTTTGCACAAAGGAAGATGGAGGCATCTTCTGGGTACTTGACTTCCAAAGAAAAGTGTCCTGTGCTGTCGTGTTTTTTTCACTCAGTGTGTGGGGCGTGTGCTGCTTGTGTCTAGGATATCTTGGAGTACAAGAAGAAACAGAGGCCTCAGAAAATCCGCATGCTGGATGGCGCTGTGAAGACGGTGATGGTGGACGACTCTAAGACAGTTGGAGAGCTCCTGGTCACCATCTGCAGCCGGATAGGTAAGCACCTCAGCTCTCCCCTCCGCTGTCACCATGGCCACACCCTCCCCTGCTGCTGTGGCCACGCCCTCCCCTGCAGTACTCATAGGCTGAGTTCCGCCCACACCCCAGAAAGTTCTGTCCATGGCTCACGCCTTTAATCCCAGCACTCGGGAGGCAGAGGCAGGTGGATCTCTGTGAGTTCGAGACCAGCCTGGTCTACAGAGCTAGTTCCAGGACAGGCTCCAAAGCCACAGAGAAACCCTGTCTCGAAAAAACCAAAAAAAAAAAAAAAAGTTCTGTCCAGTCTCTCCATTTGCCTGGCCTCTAGCTGGTATAAAACTTCTCGCTGAACCGTGGTTGGGAGTTCTTATTTCCCTTTGCAGAAAACAAAAAGGAGTTTCTCAGTGAAAATGATTTTTGATCGTGTGATTCACCCTTCGCCACTGATGACAATTATCTCTTGAATTCTCATGGTAACAGCTAATGTGACTCTCACAGACTTACTTCCTGTTGCTTCTGTCAGTCTTTCCAGGGAACAACTTCAATGAAGAAGCCCTTCAAATGCTGGGTGAAAGGAATCTTGTCTATCTTAGGCTTCCATTCAGGGAAGGGCCCAGTTCATCTACACACTTCTTGTTTGATAGGGTCCTGCCTTATTCTATCTTGCTTTTGTTTCTCAAATTTAATGGAGGCAGGGCAAGGTAGTAGACACCTTGAATCCCTGCAAGCAGGAGGCAGGGCAGACAGGTCTTTGTGACTTCATGGCCACCATGGTCTATATAGGGAGTTCTAGGCCAGATAGGACCACATTGTGAGACTAGGTCTCCAAATAAGTAACTGCATAAATAAATAAAAGTTACTGGAGTAGTGGAGATGTGGCTCAGTGATAGATGCTTTTCTTTTATGTTTTAGGTTTGGCCTCAGAGGGGTGGTGGGGGCAGAAACACAGGTGTCATAGACTCAGAGGAGGGCAGAGACACAGAGAAAGAGAGGAAAGAGTGTGTATACAAGTATGCTTGTAGAGAAAATTGTACTTAACACCTTGACTATGGGTTCCCAGCCCGCAGAGCCTTTGTTTGGACTGGAACTGTATAGCATGTGACCACCCTGGCCCTCAAGTGGGGAAGGCCCCTTCCAGTGTTTTGACAACATGGACCCTTTGCAGCACCCCTGGCCCTAAGTAGAAGTTGGTAGCAATTTAATGATGTATAGTTATGACCCAATTTCTGTTATTAGGAATAACGAATTATGAAGAATACTCTTTAATCCAAGAAACCATTGAAGAAAAGAAAGAGGAAGGGACAGGCACACTCAAAAAAGACAGGACGTTGTTACGAGATGAGCGGAAGATGGAGAAGCTGAAGGCCAAGCTCCACACAGATGATGACTGTAAGTCTTGGATGGGGAGACTGGTGGCCCAGGTACACGGTCTCTCAGAGCCTGAATCCCTGCCACCAACCACATCCTGAGAGCCACTTTGGGTTTTTGTTTGTTGTTGTTGCTGGTTTTTTTTTTTAAATCTGTAAATGTTTTGGTTTGTCTCACTAAAAGATGGTAATTACAAGTAGTAACATGGCTTTAATAATCTTTGACATCTAAAAAGAACTTCTTCATATCAAATATATAAATTGTGTTCACGATTTCCTGCTAAAAGTCTAATTAGTGTATTGTGATTTAAATGTGCTAGAATAGCATATGCAATAACTAAGCAAGTTACCTCTCCAGCTCTCTTAGTTTTCCCTTGCGATTTGTGCGTGCAAGGAGTGTGAGTGTGTGTGTGTGTGTGTGTGTGAGAGAGATAATAGCCTTTCTTATGTTGATCATTTGTGTCCCTCTGAATCCCTTAGCCTCGGAGGCTTGCTCTGAAGTGTGGGCTGGGGTGGTAATCAATGCTCCTTCAGCGGGGTGCCTCCACCAGAAAGTTCTTTCTGGCTGTTTTTGAGAAAGATGCTAATAGTCTGCAGTTCCAGGCCTAGATTCATTATTTCCTTAGCGATTAAGATCAGTGCAATTGGTCTATCACAGCAATGTCACTCCCACAGCCACATGGATAACGTGTGCAACAGCAGCAGATGTCCTTGCATGCACCCAAAGCCCTGCCCTGTGCCCCATGCTGCCCGCCCTCCCCCGGTGGAGCTTAGTCTGTCACCTGGCCTCCTTCCCTTCCAGCCTTGTTCCTGCTGCGGCTCGAGGATGACATCATCACTTTCATAATGTTTATTGATCTTTGGTGGGCCTGCCATTTCCTCTGAGCCCTCCTCGGTTCCCTTCTCTTTCTACCTCATTAAATTTCCAGTTACAGACTTCTTTCCAGAAGTCGTTAGTAGACAAATCCGAGGATTTATTAATGTGTGTGCAGTGCCCTCCCAGGTGGCTATAGGAGAGGAGATCTGTCAGACAGGTTTCTTCTGCCAGAGTCACTTAGCATTTGGTGAGACTGCTCATAAATACTTAGCCCAGTGAGCTTGGGGTGTGGGGAGGGGAGGACAGGAAGAGGAGGAGAGGGCACAGGGGGCTTCAGGGATTGAGCAGGGGAATGGCTGATTCCCGTGAACCACCATGTGAGGACAGGGTTTTTAGGATGACGTTAGATTCAAGCTGGCCCACAGCAGCAGATGCCACCTCTGGCTCTTGGTTTTGAGTCTCTACGCCGCCTCGTGACTTTCATTTTCTCCCTATTTCCTATCGGAGATCAGAGAAACTTGTTCTATCCAGGGTGTCCTAAACCATGTCACTAGATAAGATTGAAGAGACTTCTCTTGATTTCAGGGAAAACTGACATAGTGTATTATTTGTCTCGTTGCTGTTACCAACCTGACAAGAAGATATTTAAGTGTAGGCGAGGTGGCTCGGTGGGTAAAGGCACTTGCTGACAAGCCTGATGGTCTGAGTCTGATACCTGGGGCCTCTATGGTTTGAAGAGACAGCCCGTTCCCGTGTGTGTGTGTGTTCCACAACATAGCCACACACACACCCTCACACACACTAAATAAATAAAATGTAATCAACCAAAAGAAAAACAGATATTTAGGAAATAGAAAGTTTGGGTGCACAGTTCAAGTGAATGCCTTCCATCTTGGCAGGGAAGGCATGGAGACAGCAAGAGGGGGCTTTCTGCTCACATTGTATCATCAGGAAGTGGGGCCAGATTGTAGAACCCACTTCCTCCTAGGAGGTTTCCTAGGACAGTCCCATAGCCTTCTTCCCAACCACAACTAACCCCTGAGGACCCAGAGTCCAGACACTCTCATACAATACTGCTTGGTTTCTTAGTGCAAACACTGACTTCCCTGTTCTCTCACCCCTCACCAATGCACTGTGGTGCGGTAGCTAACTTTGGGAATGCCTGGGGGTTTGCATATGATAGGTGTCAATCATCGCACAAAGTTAAGAAGTATTCGTAAGCAATCATCGTCATTCATGGAAATCTACTTCTACGGCAGCCTGCTGCAATGAGTAGTAAACCCTGTCCATCTGTCTGTCTCATGCTGCAGTAAATTGGTTAGATCACAGCCGGACGTTCAGAGAGCAAGGCGTGGATGAAAATGAAACATTGCTTCTTCGGCGGAAGTTCTTTTACTCTGATCAGAACGTGGATTCCAGAGACCCGGTGCAGTTGAACTTGCTTTATGTCCAGGTATGGTGTTTCCTGGTCGGACAACAGACCTGTGTGAAGGCTAGTGTTCATTGTCAACCTGACATCACCTGGAGTCACCTGGGAAGGGATTCTCAATGAGCTGGTGTCTAGCTTAGGTTGACTTGTGGGCGTGTCTCAGTTATGTTAATTAAGGTAGAAAGACCCTCCTGCTGTGGGCGGCACCATTCCCTAGGCAGCAGAGTCTTGATTCAATAAGAGAGAGCCTCTCTACTCTTGACTGGATATAAGGTGGGAAGCTGCTTCAAGTGATGACTGCTCCACTTTCCCACGATGGTGGACTGTAACCAATAATGGCAAACTGTATGTAACCTAGAATGGTGAACTGTAACCTAGAATTGTGAGCCAGATAAACTCTTTCTCTCTTAAGCCGTCTTTGTCAGCATTTTATTACAGCAACCGAAAAGACACTAAAGCCTTAAGTGAACTGCAGGAGACTTCTGCATGATCCTGTGGCGAGTAGGTGCCCATCTCCAGTTCCCACAGGGTGGACAGAATCTCAATCGAGTCCAGAGGTGCTGTTCTTCAGTCTCTGGTGGGAATTAGCATTGGGGATAATCGGCTGGTTATCCAGAGGTCCTCTCTGGGGCTTCTTGGGGTTGTCCTCTGACCAACCCTGGGAGACAGTTGGATTCGTTTAACTGATCTTATTTCACAAGCTAACATCTCAGACTACAAAGGAATATTGGCCAGAAAATCAGCACTTCTCATTAGCTCCGAGCTGTCTGCTCAGTCACCTCCTAAGTCTTTGCTGTTAACTCATTATTTAAGCTCAGACAATCGTTTAACACCTGAGTTTTGATCCCTTGGCATATGTGATGTGGGCTTTGCACTAAGTTGACTCAAGGAAGATACTGCCCATGTTTCTTTAGAATTTCTTTCCACCCCAAATTCCTTCTCTTCTTCATTTTATGTACTTACCTGTCCTTAGAATGATGCAGGACTTGCAAACTGTAGCCCTGCCCTCCGCCAATGTTGAAAGTAAATAATTCATTTATGTAAGCATTCTATATCGGCAGATCCCCTCACCCATTGCATAACTGTTTGTCTGTTTTCTGTGTCTACTCTTGGATTAACTAGCAGAAGTGGGTAGGTAGTTGTAAGACAGACCAAGTTCTTTGAAGGTCTGAGATGCTTTCTGTTCGCTGACTTCTGCAGAAGAAAGACTGGTATTGAATGGTGTTGGAAGGCAGAAAGGAAGGCAGCTAGCAGGGCAGTTAGGAGAAACTTTCCACATTTAGAGCCCAGAGTGATAGCTGACAGCGCCCATGTCAGAGTGTTCTGGGTCATGGAGCTAGAGTAAGGAAGACAGAAGGGTGAGGGATAAGTAGGACCAGCCAGTGTGACCAGGAGAGCTGGGAGCAGAGCTTTCATGTCAAATCTTGCATTGCTGGGCCCTTTATGTCCTCAGACTGGTCTCTTGTCTGGGTATGGGAGTACATATCTGTCTGTCTGTCTGTCTCTCCTAGTAGATCCCATGGTTTTACCTCTTTGTAGATATTTTTCTTGCTGGTTTTATGACCTAGGCTCAGGTGAAGCAAATTAACCCATATCAATCTGGGCATTTCACATGATTCCATTGTCTCTTCCATTTTCACAGTCTCGTCTGCCTTCCTACATTACCAGTGAGGTTGATTTATTTCTTTAATTGTCTTTCGATAATCCAGGTACCTGTCGTGCTGTTGTGCACTTTGAAAGGGGAACACAAAACCTCCCTTTCTGTGAGCCTTGTTTCTGCCTACCCCACTATTCACTGTGGCTGCTTGTCTGCAGTACCTGTTGTGAGTCAGGAATATGTCACTTGGAAAAGTGAGGCCCCTGAATCCCTTCCTTCTTCATGTGTTTCAGGCGCGGGATGACATCCTGAATGGATCTCACCCTGTCTCCTTCGAGAAGGCGTGTGAGTTTGGTGGATTTCAAGCCCAGATACAGTTTGGACCTCACGTGGAACATAAACACAAGCCTGGATTCTTAGAGTAAGTGCCTCTCTATTATTTTTCTTTCCCCTTCTTTCCTCCTGTTTACTTTTTTTTTTTTGGTTTTTCGAGACAGGGTTTCTCTGTGGTTTTGTTTGAGGAGGAACCCAAGAGGCATCTCCTTGTTCCAATTGGATATATGAATTGACTTTCATTCAGCTGAGTTTGGGACCCGAAATGCAGATGTTGTAGGTAGAGTAAGATATGTAAAAATACAGACTCGTGACTGTCAGTATTACCCATTCTTCATCCCCACAGTAGCTGATTCTTTCTTTGCTGGAGAGTCTGTGATACCTGGCCAGTTGGTTCCCACACCCAGCTCTTTTAAGATGTTAGAACCCCAAACAGGATAATGGCTAAGCTATCTCTCCAGCCTAGGTTTGATTTCTTTATTAGAATCTTAACAGTTCTTGGTTGCTTTGGGAGCACAGTGGATTCCTGGTCCTGGTCTTGTCTCTCTTTTCTAGAAGGACAGGGTACTCTGTACTCTGGTGCCTACGTAAGAAAGGTGACTTTACAGATTCACTGCGGCCATGCAGAACAGGGGCCCTTGGCTTCACCCTCTTGAAAATACCCTACTGGGCAGGCTGCCGCTTGCTTGCCTGAGGTTGCCTTTGCCTTGGCGTGGATCTGAACTTTCCTAGGGGCTTTATGCATTGCTTCCTTTGATGCTGTTCTTTATCTGTTGCCCTCCCTCTCCTTTTCCCGCTTTAATTCCATTAGTATGATGCATTTGGATGAGGATAAAAATAATCTACCATTCTCATCAGTGTCCAGGTCACCTAGAATTATAACCTGTAGGGAGGTGGGGTGGGAAGCTTATGTGAATTCCGCCGGAGGAAGATTTGGCCATCTCAAGATGTCTTCAGCAGGTCATCTGTAGTGCTGGGGGTGGCTTGAGGGGTGAGGTTAAGGCAAGCATTTTGGACCTTCATGTTCTCTTTGGTAGAAGGTTGGAAGCAGCCTGTGCCCTTGAGAAAAAAATGAAGGAAAGCCCAGCTTTTCTCCTGAGCTCAGGCAATGTCAGATAGCACACCTTGCTATGTGGTCCAAACTGTGCTGTTAAAGAAAAGACACTACAACATTAGGTTGAGTTAATGAACCCCAGGAGCTTTTGCAATGTGATGCTTTATGCTATAATATGCATTCAGCAACCTTGAGTCTGAGGTGGCCTTGAATAGTTCCTGTTATGATAGTCCATGTTTCCCAGATAAGTTGTCTGGCCAAGTGCTCCTCTGGGCCCTGTTCTCCACGGCCGGACTGGCTGCCTTCTGTAGGATCCCTGGGGAAATGTGTCCTTCTGTTCTGTGACACTATGCGCCTTGCTAAAGGTACCATGCTTGTGTTCTTTTCATGGATTTCACATTCACAAATTCAAACCTCACACTCGGACTGCAAATGAACAGGAGAAAGTGGAGGGCAGATTAAGGAGACAAAGACACTGTAAGTCAAATATGTCACTCGCTTTAGGCTTCCATAGCTACAGCCTTGTTAGCCTCCTTGAGGTCATGTGTTCTGTCACCCAGATTGTGACGGGTGTTCCTTTCCTTTGTTGATAGCCATTTGTACAGCAGTCAGTCTGGCACTGGTCTGACAGATGTCACTGCAGACTGGTCCTGCTGTAAGCTGCATGCTCACACCAACCAAAATGTCTTGGCCATCTGACCATCTAACAGTCGATGTTAGGTGGTTGTATTGCTTAGGACTTCCTTTTCCTAGATGAAGACTACGTCTCTCAATAGTTTGTGTCCCCTTGCTCAGATTCTAAATTAAAACAAACTCGTTATGCCTGGCAGCAATTATTTCTCCTCTTGCATTTGATTTACTTTTTAATTAGACCAGATCTAGTCTAGGTAATGAAGCTTTTTCATTTACTGTAGATACTTAATTGTGCATGTTCTTGTTTCTACTGTATTGGTGAAGATTGCTGAGGAGGTGAGCCCCCCTCTTAATTAAAACAAACCTGCAGGGCCACACTTCTGATTTGTGGATTGAATGTTGGATCCTAGTTTTGCTTAGGTTATCCCCGGTGACTGGCTAGACTTACATTAGGATACCTGGTAACTAACTCTCTATCTCTCATTCTTTTTTTTCTTTTGTTGCATGTAGCCTTCCTGCCTGCTTTTCACCTAAACAAGAGTTTGCAAACTTATGGAAAGGTTGAACTTGTAAGAGGGCCAGGACGAACAGAGCCTTTGGGAATTTCAGCCATGTAATAGGTGAACAAGATGTGAAGGAGTGCGCATAATATTATGATTTTTAAAAAGTTTTTTTTCTAGCACTTGTGTTTAATATCAGCACACTCGGGACATTTTCCTGAAAGTGTCTTCTGATTCTCCCGCAAGCTTTTCAGTGATTTCTAGACTCAGCACCACATTAGCGAAGATTTTGATTTAGAATAACAGAAATCAGTGCCAGGCATGCTGGGACGTGCCTGGAATCCCAGCACTTAGGATCATCCCTACAAGTCTGCACGGTAGAGCCAGGTTGTGGCGGTCCACACCTTTTATCCCAGCATTCAGGAGGAAGAGGCAGGTGGATCTCTGTGAGTTCAAGGCCAGCCTGGTCTACAAGACCAGGACAGTCAGGACTTGTACACAGAGAAACTATGTCTTGGGGCGGGGGGAGGTAAGGTTGCAAGTTGGAGGTCAGCCTGGACCACTTAACAAGTTTTAGGCAAGTCTATATTACATAGCAAGACCCTGTCTCAAGAAAGGAGGGAGGGGGAAAGAAAGGAAAGAAGTAAAAAATGGGCCAGCAAGATGACACAGTAGATAAAGACATGGTCCACAGAAGCCTGACACCTGAATAAAATCATCAGAATTCACATACCACACACACATATTCCTAAATATAGCCTGCTCAGTCCATATAATGTTATTTATTTGTATGTATGTTTTTCATGGCTGTTTGGTAAAGCTTTAAAAACAAAATAACAGCGTTGTCCTTTAATTCACCGAAGACTGGCATATTTATTTATGAAGTTGCAGCAGTGTAGAGAAGACAAAAAGACACCGCATACTAATTTTTTGATGATTCCTTAAGTCTACCTTGTCTGCTCTTTAAATTTTATTTTTGATATTTATATGTCTGTGCATGCTTCTGTGCTATGTGTGGGTGAAAGCAAGGCCAGAAAAAGATGTCCATCTTTTGGAGTTGGGACCCCAGGATCTTGTCAGCCACCTGATGGAAGTGCTGAGATCTGAGCTCCAGACCTCATGACGGAGCGGTCAGTGCTGTTAACACAACATCGTCTCTGTTGCATTAACTGTAGAGTGGTCTGAGTGTGAACTGTTTCTAGTAAGGTGGGGAGACTATGGTCCCGGAGCTGAAGCTGCTGAGAGAGACTGACACAACGCAGGCCAGTTTAAAGAAGAAATAACTCTTAAATCAGCAGCAACGCAAAACATTGTAATCACGACTCCGTCCATGAGCCTTAGAAGCCCGTGGAAAATGCGAAGGAGTGTTGAGTGAAAGTCTCCCATAGGCCTTTAGTGTTGGTGAAGACGAGAGTTACTGATGAGCCTGAGACATTAGGTCATCTGTTATAGATGGAACTTGAATGGCGGTAACACTAGGAGACGAGTGTGTAAAGTGCTCACTACGTGAATCTTCAATATCTTAAAGTGTCTAAAGTTGTTCATAACCAAATTATTGAGGGGGTGCTGATGTGTAAGAGCCTGATGTTCGGTCCCCAGCATTGGCAAAATTACTGGAGACTGGGGCTTTAGCTCATGTGGTAGTGCTTGTCTAGGAGCATAGACTCCTTGCATCCCAGACCCTTAGAGATGGAGGAGGGGGACCAGGGGTCGAGGACATTCTCAGCTATAAAATGTTTATGACTACAAGCAAATGTTTTTTCATAGCGTATTTGTTCTTATTTTGTGTGTGTGGATATTTTGCTTGTTTGTGTATATGTTTATCCCAGCACGGTAGCTGAGGAGGGCCAGAAGAGGACATTAGAACCCCCAGGAACTGGAGTTACGGATGGCTGTGTGCTGCCATTCAGGTGCTGGGACTCGAACCCCAGTCCTATGCAAGAGCAGAAAGTGCCTTACTGCTGAGCCATCTCTCTAGCCTCAAGTGATCATGAAAATAGAAAAGGCACGGAGTGTCACATTTCAGAATGCTTGAAAACACCAGTGACTTCTTAGAGGAAGCAATACATCCCAGAATTTGCCTCTTCCGTGTTTAAAAACACACCCACAAGGAAAAAACGAGTATGTTATTATTCATAGCTACAGGGAGCATAGAATATGTTAAAATATTTGTGAGAACTAACTCCAAAAAAGCTCCTATTAGAGATGTCAAGAAGGAACCAGGTTTGATGGCATGTGCCTGTAAACTCAGGACTCAGAAAGGGTCATTCTTGGCTACCTAGTGAGCTCAAGGTTAGCTTGGGCTACATGAGACCCTGTCTTAAAAGGAGGAGCTCAGTGCATAAGGATTTTTGCTACACAAGCACAAGGACCTGAGTTCAAATCCCCAGCTACCTTGTGGCTACCTGAGACAGGAAGATACCTATAGACTGCCAGTCTAGCTCCAGGTTTATTTAGAGACACTACCAAGGGAATAGGACACAGAGTGATAGAACGGGACACACCTGTGCATGTGACACAGTTACATACACAAACACTCAATAAATCAAACGTGGTACTGTTAACATGGACTTCTTCATGGCAGGTTTTCTTAGTTATGGTTTCTATTGCTGTGAAGAAACACCATGACCACGGCAACTCTTATAAAAGAAAACATTTAATTGTGGCTGGCTTACAGTTTCAGAGGTTTAGTCCAAGATCATCATGGTGGGACATGGAGGCGTGCAGGCAGACGTGGTGCTGGAGAAGCAGCTGAGAGTCCTGCATCTTGATCTGCAGGCAGCAGGAGTCTGTATCCCAGTGGCCATACTTGAGCTTCTAAGACCTCAAAGCCTACCTTCATGGTGACACTCTTTCTCTAAGGAGACCACACCTACTCCATAAGGCTCCACCTCCTAATATCGCCACTTCCTCTGGGCAAAGCATTTAAATACATGAGTCTATGGGTGTTTTACCTATTCAAACCACCACACAGGCATATAAGTAATGGAGAATAAACATTTTATGATATAAAGTATTTCCCAATTAGCATCACGTTTCAAAAGATAAGTTGCTGTAGTCTGGCTCTGAGGTGGGAACCTGTCCTCCTCACACAGGGTGGAGATAGAGCGGGTTACTAGGTGTTCACACCAGGCCCAAAGGTTCTGTGTGTCTGTGTCAAGGTAGTGTCTCTTGGTGGAGGGTGGGCAGGCAGGGAACAGGCAGAGGAAGACTCTGACCGTGGCTACTGGCGCCTCTGCTCCCTGGGCCGTCCTTCCAGTCAAGTATTTACCAAGAGAACAAAGCAATCCCAGAGATGAATCTGGGTTCTGAAAGAATTCCGAGTGAACTTGGAAAATTTCCCCCACAAACTCTAGGTAATTCTATTGTCAACAAGCAAAGCTCTCGGCACAGCAGGAGGCCCGAATCAGTTTTTAAGCTGGTGCCAGTTCAAACAGTCCTTCCCCCTCCCCAGCTGCTGTGCTTTTGCGGAATCTTTGACTTGAGCCTGTGCTTTCAGATGATCATGCAGGAGACCTTCCTACCTGGGCTTTCTTTCGGCTGTGTCTTGCCCCCTGCACCTCACCATCTGTGTCCCACTGCATTAAGAATAAACTGTGCTAAGAGACAACTGTCTGCATGAGTGTTTCCCTGTTCCTTATACCTATTTGTGGGTCTCACAGCCCAGAGCTCTCCTGCCAGCGTGGTTAAATGAGGACTAGTGACACCTTCCTTCCATGTCTCTTCCTTGCAGCCTCTAGGCCCTGCTTTTCTGCCTTATGACATTCCAACTCAAGAATACAGCAAACCAGCAAGATCTGAATTAATCTAGCCTTGTGCTGACTCTTGAGTTCCCGGGCAGTGGCCTGGGCTGCCTGGGCTGGTTGTACAGGGGTGTTTGGACTAGTTTGGGATCGCAGAACCACTGTGAGGGTAAAATAAATCTTCAGACCCAGTTTCTACGTTTCTTCCAGGCTGCTATGATTAATGGGTCCCTTCCACACTTCAGGGATTGCCCACGTGCTAGACTTAACAAGAGGGGTCTTTAGGGTGCTGCAAGGCCATCAAGATCATGTAGATGGGACCTCAGGATACAGTCAGGGCCCTTGTAAAGATGAGGTATCAAGCTAGTATATTCATCATCTGGATGAGGACTCAGTGTCCTTCCACTCTGGAGGGCGCAACCCTCTCCAGATGACTGAACATAGGGTCACCTTGCTGGGCTGCAGGACAATGAGGCACAAGTTTCTGCTATTTATAAATGTCTCGGGCTATGGTTGCAGATGGGCCCATGTGCCTTTCTCACCCTCATCTTAAGATGGTCACTTTTTGTGGCCACTCCAGGCATTCCCAGCTCACCCAGGACTTCTTTCAAGCCATGGTCTTGCCGCAAGCCTCCAGAGCTTACCCAGGACTCCCAGCCACACAGACATTTTGATCTTGAAATCTGGAGTCAAGTCCAAGTCTTTTGGTTTGTAATTTGAGCTGGCTGCCTAGGGCTTGTGGTGCCTCTGCCTTGCTCAGAACCAGGGCTTGCTGACATATGCCACTGAGCTCGAACCCCTTAGCAGGTCCTGGGGAGGCTGAAAGTTGACACACCTAGCAGGTTCCTAGCTGGTGCTGATGCTGCTGGTCCAGGGATCACATTCTGCAGTGTCTAGGACACCAGCTAGTGATGCTGTTGTTATTTGGTGACTCAACTGTAAAGACCGAAGTGAAAACGAAGCTGGTTTTCTGTGTCCTTTTGGTGGTACTGCTCCATTCCTGCCACTTCACACTCCTGTAGCCTCCCTCTGTCAGGGGGACACTTCACATCTCTGTGTGTCCCCTTTCAGCCTTCACTCCTCGTGAATTGGGCACATTCTTGTCAGCAAATGTAAGCTATAACAATCCTCTTTGCTCTTCAGGTGATTTAAAGCCAGTGTGGAGGTGGCTGTTGCCCCTTTGGTGGCAATTCTGGGACATATGGGGACAGTAAACATTGTCCCCAGCAGTAGCAGCTTCCCAACCCATTCTCAGTTGTATTGTCACACCAGGGACTCTTGTATTGGAATTGCTGGTTCAGGCAGCTTCAATTTTACATAAGAAAATGGGGTTTTAGTATATGTATGAGAAAATAGGAATCAGCCTTTAAGGAGACCCTGCCTGTTTGATAACATGGATGAACCTGAAGACGTGTAAATTAAATAAGCAAGACGGAGAAATTGAAACGCTGCATGTGGAGGAGGGAAATATAACTCATTGACAGCACACCTGCCTGTCATGTGCAAGGCCTGGGTTTGTTCCTCAGATGGAGGGAAGGGGGCCAGGGAGAGAGAGAAAGCAGATAGAGACAGCAGCAAGATGGAGGGGTGATGAAAATCAAAGAGCAGTCTCAGTTCTGTGGACAAATGACTGAAGAGCAAGGGACCCTAGTTAATATGTCTCCTGGAAATCTGCTAAGAAAGAGTTTAGCTGCTTCATCCCCGACATGCACCAACATTATGAGCCGATAGGTATACTAGTTTGCTTGTTATGATAATTCTTTCAATATGCCTGTGTCTATCAAATGTATTATATACCTTCAAATATAAACAATAAAAGTAATATTGTAAGTAACCCATAAAAGGAAAGAATTTGAGTTTTAGTGAACATCTGGGTTTGAGACCAGGTCTGGTTTTCTTCCAAATGACTCATCTCTGATTCCAGCAGTGTCTGGGCACTTTAAAAAAAAAAATCAACTGGTACTGTGTCACCCTACCTGTGTGGTTGGTTCCTCCTTTCTCTTCCCTTTCCCTCCCCTTCCCTCCCTTCCTCTCCACAGGCATTGGAATTCTGATCTCAGTGAATGTCATGAGGTTAAAGGGTAGCTTGAAGGTGTTGACTGTGCAGTGGTATAGTCAGTGTCTCTGGAACCCAAGAAGGAGGAGTGAGTTGGAACCACACACTGTGACCTTGGGTGACTCATTCCCAATGGGATCCTTTTCTCCTAGGGCCTTGGTCAGAAAGTCTCTTCCTAACCCATGTAAAAATAGAAGAGAACAGACATCTCCACACATGTGGGCCCATACACACATATGGACATGCACATGCAGTCATCATGACATATTGATGATAAATAATAAATTTTAAATAGTAAGTCAACATTTTGGTTCTTATTTCTTTTGTTTATTTCGTCTTAAGGTATATCTCCCTAGGGATATATAGTCAAAGGACTGTTTTCCAAAATTACTTGGAGTTGTTATTTTTCTGATAGCAATAGTGTCAACACAACGTACTTTCTTAAAGTTTGTACCAATGTACTTTAGATTTTTAGCTATTTCTTGGCGATTTCGTGTGTTCCACAATGAAAAACCCTAAAACAAGATATTTTGACTAACCTGGTTTCATCCAATCCATTCTTGTTTTCCTTCTTCTTCCTGGGGAAAACATTTTTCATTAGTATTAGATTAGTTTCCCATGATTTCCTTAAAAAATATAATTGTTGGGCTGGAGAGATGGCTCAGTGGCATTGCCTGCCCCTCCAAAGGTCCTGAGTTCAATTCCCGGCAACCACATGGTGGCTCACAACCATCTGTAATGAGATCTGGTATCCTCTTCTGGCCTGCAGACATACACATAGACAGAATATTGTATACATAATAAGTAAAAATTATAATTGTTTTTATAATTTTGAAATGAAATGTTTTTACAGTAAAAATACTGTATTCTGTGTCTTGAAAAGGGACGCACGCTGTAGCTCTATGTGTTGGCAGCATTTGTCTTTTCACTTGACAGTGCATGCTGGACCTCCCTCCTTTAAATAAATCAGCTGCCCCTCCCCTTGGGGGTGTCTTTCTTAAGTGCATCCCGGGTGCTACCTCCTAGTATCATGTCATGAGATGCTGGGAGTGTTGGTGACCTATCTGAGAGTTTAACCAACAGTCCCTGCTTCTCCACAGAGTGTGGTAAATGCTGTCTCTCCCCTCCCCCTCTCTCCCTCAGTCTAAAGGAATTCCTTCCGAAAGAATACATCAAGCAGAGAGGAGCCGAGAAGCGGATATTTCAGGTATTGGCAATGTACAGAAATTCCTTCTTCCCCTTCCCCTTCGTCCTCATCCATTCTCCGGAGGCACATCCCACACGTAGTAGTCTGGTGCCCCGTGCATGTATTCTTCTATAATGAATGATCCGTGAGTCAGGAGGATAGAGGCTGACAGCTCTCCTTTGGACAAATTTATTATCTTAATTCATACTTTCTTGCTAAAGGTTACTTAGCTCTTCTGAGAAGAAAACGTGCATGCATTTAATTTCAAAGGCATTATGCTGGTAACATTGAAACAAGGTGATGGGCCATTAAGCTGCTTTGGGAAAGACACAAAGAACTCCTTTGTCCTGAGATTTGGTTTTTTTGAAGCTAGAATTGGGGAGCTTGGGCCTTTCGAAAATCTCGGATTATTTTTATAGACAGTCAACAAGAAAAGCCCAGCTATCCGCATGACCTTGAAACATTCTGGTGAATCCAAGCTCTCGAGCTTCTTTGATTTTGAAATAGAAATAGAAGCTAAAATATAAATTGTGTGTATATAAAACGTTTTTATTCAATATCCTTTCCAAACACAAATAAATCAGACACGTATGTGCCTTGCTCCATAGAAAACACATTCCAAATCGATGGTAGAAGGACACCTTTCTGTCCTGAGAGGGACATCTTTCTTGCTATTGCTTAAAATGTGAACCCTGGGTCCTTTCGGGTATTGGGTCCTCTGAGGATGCAGTTGTCCTTGGGGCAGCTACTCCTGCCATGCTGGATATGGACATGGGTCCTTGCCTACGTGGGAAGCCCTGCACTTAAGCCTCCCACAGGCTCAGTGTCATGAAGGAGCGGGAGAGATCTGATGCAGAAATGTCATCACTCCTGGTCCCTGGGCACCTTCCCTGTAGGGACCTCCTCTCACTGAGTCCAGCTGATAGCTGGCTACAGTAACAGATCCACCCCACGCCCACTGTTGCTTTTGCAGGAGCATAAAAACTGCGGGGAGATGAGTGAAATAGAAGCCAAGGTCAAATATGTCAAACATGCCCGGTCCCTCCGGACATATGGAGTGTCCTTTTTCCTGGTGAAGGTGAGTGGCCGGGGTTGGGGGGTGCGGTTTACCTAAAGCAGATGTGGCATCTGGCCAATCATGACCCAGATCTACCCGTAGCACATGAACTCCAGGCTAGTGTGTGAGCCTCCTGTCCAGGCTAATGTGTGAGCCTCCTGACAGCTCTGCCTTGCTCACGTCCCAAGGGAGCAGTCTTGGTGATGCTCTTCTGACCTCCTTGGAGGTCAGCTGACTCAAAGCCCTAGAGTCCTCTAGAATAAGTGATCAGGGTTGACCACTGGCAAACAAATTGAATTTGTGTCACATGTCATCCTTAATTTGTCCCAGTCCTGAAACTGACCCTTTGTTAAAAAGAACCAAACTCTTCTTGGTATCTTTTGAGGGCTTGAGGGTCACAGAGTGCTTTGTTCTCTCCTATTCCCTGTTCTGACAATGCTGTGGCCTCCTCTTGTGAGGAAACTAGATCTGTCTGCTTGCCTGCCTGGCTGCCTGGCTGGGTTCCTTCCTCCCTCCTTCTTTCCCTCCCTCCTTCCCTTCCTCTTTACCTACCTACCTTAAGACAAAAATCTCATTGTGCGGGGTCCTGGCTGACCTTGAACTTGACGAGGACTGTCTGTCCCCTGAGTCCCAGGTGCTAAAGATGGTTTTTGTTTGGTTCGTTTTTTTTTTTTTTTTTTTTTTCAAGACATTGGTTTCTCTCTGGAACTCACTGTGCAGACTAGGATGGCCTCAAATTCAGAGATCCACTTGCTTCTGCCTCCTGAGTGCTGGATTTAAAGGTGTGCGCCACCACACCCAGTCCAAAGATATTTTTGAGCTTAGGCATCTGTTTCCATTGTGTCTTTACTATTTGGTCCCATCCTATTTAAGCAAAGTGTCTTAATTAGGGTTTTGATTGCTATGAAAAGACACCATGACCATGGCAACTCTTACAAATAAAACATTTAATTGAGGTGGTGGCTTACAGTTTCAGAGGTTTGGTTCATTATTATCATGATGGGGAGTATGTCAGCATGCAGGCAGATGTGGAGCAGACATCTTTGACCAGAAGGCAGCAGGAAGTCAACTGACCAGTGAAGCTTGAAAAAAAAGACCGCAAAGCTCACCCCACAGTGACACTTCCTCCAACTAGACCACACCCCCTCCAACAGGGCCATACCTCCTATTAGTGCCACTCTCTTTGGGGGCCATTTTCTTTCAAATCATCACACAAATAGTCTCTTTATTTACAAAGGGAAATCTTGATGACAGTGATCTTGTGGAGTCTGGGGTCTGTGAATGATGCATGTTTTAGTGAGCATCAGGACTGCTTTAAGTGCAAGCGCAGGTTCCCAAACATCCCCCAAACATGCATTCTACACGAATGTGAATATACACACCTACTTTACTGAGGACAGTTGTGTAGATGTGTGCACATACCACTGAAAAGTCTTTCTGATAGTACTGAAAGTTTAGCTATAGTAAATAAAATTTTAGTAATAAGGAAAACTGTACCAATCACGATCATTATCAGCATCTTTTCATGTAACATACCAGACCTCTTAAAATGTTTGTTTGTTGAGCCAGGTATGATGGCTCTAATTTCAGATCTTGGGAAAGAAAGGATGATACAGAGTTTCAGGTCATCCCTGGCTATGTAGTGTGACCTGATTCTCTCCATTATATATAAATTTTATGTTGTTGTGGTAGGATCGTGTATCCTGTAGTTTTTATTTTATATATGCTGAATGATTTGCTTCCATAAAATCTTTTTTCCTACAAAGTTTATCTTTATCTGTGTGTGTGTTTATGTGTGTGTATGTGTATGTGTACCATGTTCAGGAAGTACCTTCGGCAGTCAGGTTAGGATGTCCAGTTCCTTAAAACTGAAGCTATGGGTTAGCTGCCATGTGGGTGCTGGGAGCCAGATTCTGTTCTTTTGCAAGAGCAGCAAATGCTGTGAGCCACTGAGCCATCTCTCCGGTCCCACAAAATGATTTTTAAATATTGTAATACGTTTCTTGAATGTGCCATACTTTATTTATATGAAGTTTTCTGTTATTGGAAACTGGGAATCTTTCTAGCCTTTCGCTAAGTCAAACTCCATTTGTATTTCTTGTGACCAAATAATTAAATACACTTAAAAGTTTTATAAAACAAAAAAATTTCTAGAGGCAGGCTGTGTCAAAGTTTTAAGCCTCTGAATGGGTAGGTATTGACATATTCTCTTTTATAAAGGGTTGTCGTTTTTTAAGGTGTGTGTGTGTGTGTGTGTGTGTGTGTGTGCACGCGCGTGCATGCGTGCACGCAAATGTTAATGTAGTTAGTACCTCTGGAGACCAGAGCCATCAGATTCCCTGGAGCTGAAGTCACAGGTGGCTCTCAGCCGCCTGAGCTGGGTTCCCAGAGGCAGACTCCGGCCCTCTCCAAGAGTCGTGCATGTTCTTCACTGCCAAGCATCTCTGTGGCCTCGGGCTGGACCATTTTTAACATCCATTAGTTATGAATTAATTCCTTTCATACCTTCTTCAGTTCTGAGAATTAATTTTAGAACACTGTTTGACATAAGTGAAATTTTATTTCCTAAATTTTTGTTGTTAGAAATACTGTCTGTATTATTTTTTGGAAGGTATTTTGTTTGTTCATTCGTTTGGTTTTGCTGATGTATAAGATGTATAAGATAGCAAAGGGCACGTGTCTAGCATATGCTTGGCATATGTCCTGCAAGCATTTATTCTCTAAACCTTCACTTCCTAATCTTTCTCCCCATGAGACTTACTTCTTGTGACTTTCCTCTGTCCCTCTGTCTTTGTGTCTCGTCTATCCTGTGTGTTGGAGTTCTGTGCTCTCTCTCTCTCTGCCTCCCTCCCTCCCTCCACGTCATCTGTGTGTGTTGTGCTAAAGCGCTTTCTCTTTTCCATTATTCTTATTCAATGTTTTTGCTGGAACAACACTTCTTACCCAGAAGTCTCAAAAATATACCCACCTGGCATACACCTTTAATCCCAGCACTCGGGAGACAGAGGCAGGCAGGTCTCTGTGAGCTCGAGGCCAGCTTGATCTACAAGAGCTAGTGCCAGGACAGACTCCAAAGCTACAAAGAAAGCCTGTCTTGGGGGGAAAAATCCACCTGTGTTCTTCCTAAATCATTAACAAATCAAAAGGTTTAGCATAAGTGTGAAGGAAGAATCAATTATTTTAATGGATAACATTATATTTTTAAAAACTATTAAATTAATCATTAATGCCGTTTTTAGAATCACCTGGAGTCCCAGCACTTTTGAAGCTGAGACAGGATGCTTACAGTTTGTTCCAGCCCAGCCTGGGCCCTATAGCAAAGAAACAAAATTGGGATGGGGGTGCTCGTTATCCATTAAATGCCTGTAAGAAACTGCATAGCACCGCAGCGTGTACGGTGAATATACACAGTGACAAATCTTCAAATGCTAGATAACACCCCAAAAACAACACCACAAAGACTTGAGACCTGTCGCTGTGCAAAAGCAAGGGCTGGGAGAGGAAGTAGATTTCAGGGATGTATTTAAAGGGGAAGAATCTCTCTCTCTGTAGAAGAAGATCCTAATTGGGCCATTTGGGTTCACTTTAAGGGTTTGAATTATACAGTACCCCTCTTTGATTTTTCACCCGCCCACATACTTCCTGGGATGATAATACTTAGATTTCAACCCCCAGTCTCTTTCTGGGTGTCTCTCCAGTTCAGTCCCTTCTTTATGACACAGCTTTGGAACAGCCCCTCTGCTGAATAGTGTTCCTATACAGGAAGCTGCACACTTTTATGAATCTCTCCAGTGTCTTGGTATCCTCCTGCCCCACTCCTTTTTCTCAGTGAGTTATTCTAGAAAAGCTGATGATCTCTGGCTTCCTTCTTTCCAGGAGAAAATGAAAGGCAAGAACAAGCTGGTTCCCCGCCTCCTGGGCATCACCAAGGATTCCGTCATGCGGGTGGATGAGAAGACCAAGGAGGTTCTGCAGGAGTGGCCCCTCACCACAGTCAAGCGCTGGGCAGCTTCACCCAAGAGCTTCACACTGGTAGGGACAGCAAGACCCCGAGGGGACTGATATATGTGGTCCTAGGTAATACTGGAGGGCAGCTTGTGGGTACAGCTGGTCTTAAAGGGCTAGCATAGAGGGAGAAGGTGGTGTAGTCTATGAGCGTAGAGGGCACTGGAGCAGAAGTAAGGGGCTGAGCAGCTCTGGGATTCTCCGTGTACCACCTCTCTCATGTCCTATCCAAGTCCTCTTGGAGTTCATTGACTGCGAAGTGATGCTCACCAGGACGCTCAACCATGTGCTCCTATCCTATAGGGAACTTATAACCCTAAGTCTCATGTGTGAGTCCTCCTCAGACTTGCACTATTGTGCTGAGGATCCCAGCTGCCTAGATAGAATACAGGCTGTGTGTAAGCATTGTAGAAATCTGTGAGGTATTACTAAAACTCTACAATGTCACTTCCCAGCTCCGTGACCTTGTTCAAGTTACCTCTTCTCTCTGAGCCCTGATTTCCCCAGCTTAAATTGGGATAGTAGTGACTGCTTCACAGTGTCCATCACTGGGTGAAATTCATAGAAAGTAGTTGGCTGTTCCAGACTTTCTGACCTCTACTCTGCCTCTCAACTTCAAAAATTGCTCTTAGCAGAATATAACTATGTAGCCATCTGGGGACACATTTACATGTGAAGCTTGAAAATGCTAGTAGCTTGCCAAGCAAGTTGAGCAAGAAGAAAAGTAAAACAGTACTGGAAGTTGTTAACTGCAGACTAAAGTCTTCGGAATCTACATTTCCATGTAGATATTGTAAAATAAGACATTTAAAAAAGTATAAAGGAGTTTGGAAGGAATGATTGGTTACTGTTCTTGTTTCTTTTCTGTTGCTCTGATAAAATAACCTTGACCAAAAGCAACTTCAGTCCTTTGTTGCGGGCAAGTCCAGGCAAGACATCCAGAGGCAAGAGCAGAGAGAGAATAAACACAGTAAACACGTGGAACCTTAATTACTTGCTCTTGATAGTTGCTTCCTCTCTCATCCTGCTGGAGAACTTCTCTGTTTAGGGAATGGTACTGCCCACAATTAATAATCAAGACAGTTTCCCCACTGACCAATTCAATCTTGATGACTTCCCAGTTGAAACTGTGTCAGGTTGGCAGTTAAAACATATTTGGGGATAGAGAGACTTGCAGAGGACCCAGGTTCAATTCCCAGCACCCACGTGGTTGTTCACAAGCGTGGGTAACTACAGTTCTGGAAGATCTGATGCCTTCTTCTGAGTGTCATGGGCACAAAGCATTCACATGGTGCACATGCGTACATGCAGGCTAACCTCACACACACAGTAACATGAATAAATCTTGGAAAATGTTTAAAACAAAATAAATAAAAAGCAAAGTAGCAGAGTCACATAATATGATCATAGATTGATAGGCCCAGATGAATCTCACCTTCTGTAGTCAGCTGTGGCTGGATGGGCTGCACAGACCCCCAAACATAGACGCTTGTTCTCAGAGAGCTGTGTCCTCTTCTTTCATTGTGGGAAATCATGGAGTATTTCTGAGTTTTAAAATTGGTGTACATATAAGCATGATATTTAGGCATACTAGGATAAATCTCTTTAAGACTTTGGAGTGGCACTTCAGGGAAAGGCATTTACATTGTAACATCTGTGTCATGAGCTTGGTTAAGTGTGGTACCTCTGCTCCTGTTAACTGCTAGAAAAACCTAAGCCGCTTCATGAGTAGCAACCACTCCAGGGTGGCTTTCAAGTCTTTAATTATAACTGTGATTTTTTCTATTGTTGTATCAATAAAGATGATTTATATTTTAAGAAAAAGGAAGGCAGGAATAGGTAAGTTGGAGACAAGTATATTTGTTATATCTCTTTCAATACCGTTGGTCTTTCCAAAGAATTCTAAGTACTTAAAAATATTATTTTATTTAAAAAATGGAATATATTTATAACAAGTTATTTAATGGACTCACCCCAAAGAGAGAATGCATACTGATATTTTCACCACAGTGTAAAGTTAGGTAAAGGCTTCTCATAAGGAGTTCCTTCCGCCTACTCTCAGCTTTTATTAATGTCCCAGTTTTTGGTGCTTTCCTGCTGACTTGTGATTGATTTCTGCTTTGGTTCTCCCGTGGTCAGTGTTTGGAGATCCCCCTATTGTCTTTCTACTATTGATTTTCTGTTGGATTCCATTATGGTCAGAGAACATGCTAAAAAGGAATACAGAGTTTTGTTTTGTTTTGTTTCCCCTTTCAAGATACTATTTTATGTGTATAGATGCTTGCCTGCTGTGGACTATTAGCTATGTAAAGGCGTGGCACATTTGCTTATTCTGCATTTGTTTAACAATATAAAGATGTGTTACATTTGTTTATGCTGCATTTGTGTAGTTATATAAAGATGCATTGCTGTTTTACCTTACCTGTCTAACACACTTGATTGGTCTACTAAAAAGGCCAATAGGTAGGCAGTAGAGGGATAGGCGGGCCTGACAGGCAGCGAGAATAAGTAGGATGAATCTAGGCTCAAGGACAGAAGAGAGAACAAGAGACAAAGAGGGGGAGACCAGGGCTAGCCAGCCAGGCAGAGTAGGACATATAGAACGAAAGAAAGGTAAAACCCAAAGGCAAAACATAGATGAAGAGAGAGATTAAATTAAGTTATAAGAGTTAGTGGGACAGGGATAAGAGAAAGCTGATCATTCATAATTAATAATAAGTCTTCGTGTCATGATTGGGAGCTGGTGGTGGCCCAAAAGAAAGCCTGCTACCCTTGCCTGTGTATGATTGTGTACCTCATATGTGCCTGTTGCTCACCGTGGCCAGAAGAGGGCACTAGATACCCTGGAATCACAGATGGTTGTGAACTCTCTTGTGGGTGCTGTAAACCCAACCCAGGTTCTCTGCAAGAGTAGCAAGTGCTCCTGACCACAGAGGCAGCTCCCTTACCTGTGTTTATTTGTTTGTTTGAGGACAAGTACTGACTATGTGGTTTTTGGTGGGCAAGAACTCATTAGTGGACCAGATTCACAGCCTCTGCCTCTCAAGTGCTGGGAGTTGGTGTGAACCACGCGCCCAGCTCACCTTATCTTTCTGATACAGTCTGGATGTGCTGGCTCTCTCTGAGGGCAGAAGGCACTTCTCCATAGTGCTTACTATTGTTCAGTGACCTTGATGGGAAGAAGCAGGAGCCATGAGGCCTGTGACACTATGTGGACAGTGGGGCCACACAGAAATTGACTGTGTTTACTGTTGAAATAAAGTGAACCTTCTCACCTGCCTGGCATGTCTGGGGCCACAGCTCTTCAGCTGCTCGTGAGCTCCGCCCCCGTTGGGCTGCATCTCCTGTCTTGCACTCTTGTGGGCTCCACTCTCCTGGTCCCCTGGAAAGAGTAGGCTTTTCAAGAACGGCTACTACACGCTGAGGTATGCACGCCTCTCAGTTCTCTGCTTGAGGATGAGTGGGTTGCAAAAGAAAGCCCAAGAACTCACCACCTTAGATCCCCTTTAGTCCTAAGGCTCCAGTCCTGTCTGTCTACCTTTACAGTTTCTGGAGCCCCTTCCCCCTTTCCATATTGACATTTATTTAGGTGGAGGGCACACGGCACACAGAGGTAAGAAGACAACTTGCCAAAGTCAATTCTGTTCTTCCACCGTATGGGTTCTAGCGAATGAATTCAGGTCCTGAGGCTTGGCAAGTCCCCAGGTTTTTTGTTTGTTTGTTTGTTTCAGAGTCAGTTTCAAGACAGGGTTTCTCTGTAGCTTTAGTGCCTGTCCTGGAACTAGCTCTTGTAGACCAGGCTGGCCTTTAATTCACAGAGATCCACCTGCCTCTGTCTCCCAAGTGCTGGGATTAAAGGCATGCACCACCACTGCCCAGTTTTTTTGTATTTGTTTTAATACTCACTGTTGAATAAGCTTTTAGAGTTGACTTTTCCTTTGAGCAGAGAGCAGTGAAAAGCGAGCCGTGTCCCAGAACTTTACGGCTGCTCTCCGAGGCCTCAAGATGGCTGGTCTATCTAATGCAGCTGTATTTCTCCTACTGCTGCTCTTCTAGGATTTTGGGGAGTACCAGGAAAGCTACTACTCAGTACAGACCACAGAGGGGGAGCAAATTTCCCAGCTGATTGCAGGATACATCGACATCATCCTCAAAAAGGTATGCTGTGTTGACAAAGCCCAAGAAGATCAAGGCTCGATGATGGAGCCATGTTAAGTGAATTTTTTTAAAATATTTATTTATTTATTTATTATGTATACAATATTCTGTCTGTCTGTATGCCTGCAGGCCAGAAGAGGGCGCCAGACCTCATTACAGATGGTTGTGAGCCACCATGTGGTTGCTGGGAATTGAACTCAGGACCTTTGGAAGAGCAGGCAATGCTCTTAACCTCTGAGCCATCTCTCCAGCCCCTGAAATTTTTATTTGAAGTGTTTGGTTGACAGACTGAGTCTTCGGCATTAAGACTGCTTGTGTGTGAGATCTCTGACCTTGAATCCCCTGAGCATGTCTAGTTTTGTCGTATTGTGTATTTGTATCTGCTACTGCTGGATATGGAGCAGTGGTCTATGTTCTAGTTTGATTTCTCTTGCTGTGACGAGACAGTCTGACCAAAAGCAACATAAAGGAGGAAAAGGGTTTATCTGGCTTCCACTTCCATGCCACAGTCTGTCCTGGACAGCATGGGTAGGAACCCTAGTAGGAGCTTGAAATTGGGTCCACTTGCTGTCCTGTATAAGCAGCATATCCTCCAACCAGGCGTTCACAGCCAAGGAAGGAGAGCAGAAACCATGGAGAGATACTGCTGATAGCTCGTGCTCTGCCAGCTTCCTCCTGCAGTCCAGGAAATGGGACCACCCAAAGCCCATCGGGCTGATTGTCCAGGGCAGTCCTCAAGCTGAATCAAGCTGATAGTGAAAGCTGCTTGGGATAGTCTCTCCTGGTTCCTCGCTGTTTCTCTCTAGAAAACTTTTGGCTTTCCTGACTTTGTAGAAACTGAAAGTGTTCATTGTAGTTTTCCTAAGTTTTTGTTCTTGCCCAACATAATAACACCATGCGCCATTGTAGTATATAGAGAATCAGACGTTTTAAGGCTTCCCAATACAACCCATCCAAACAGCCATATTCTGATAGAGTGTTTTTAAGTGTGCCTGACTTCTTTCTGTGTAAGCAGTGATAAACAAGGCTTGATATATTTATATGCCAGGTCACAGGTTTCTGCTTTATTTTCATTGGCATCGTGCTTTTGTTCTTCACTTGTTAACTCTCCGGTGCACAGAATTTGCAGTAAACTTGAGTATTCTGTTTGTGTCCCCTCACAAGCTCTTTCCGGTGGTCCTGTGCTAAGATTTGCTGATGTTCCTTGTTGTGTCTGTTTTGCCTCCAGAAACAAAGCAAAGATAGATTTGGGCTGGAAGGGGATGAGGAATCAACCATGTTAGAAGAGTCAGTTTCCCCAAAAAAGTAAGTATCCAGGGTACCAGGGATCTGCCTCCTCCTGCGGCGAGGTGGTGATGGGATAGGCAAGGCTTGCTTTTCAGTTATGGCCCCTAGGTGAGCAATGTGTGTCATACAGTGTCATACAGCTGTCCCGTGTGGGCACTGAGCAGTGCATGGGGACACCTCCATCTTCAGCAGCAGCCGGTTTTCCTGGGTTATGGTCTGCATTTGCAATATAAATTTTATGGATTGGGTTCTTCCCTCAAGAGCTGTAACTTGCCTTCTGTTTGATTTTGTTCTGGGATCTCAGAGGCTTGCGAGTCCACGTGAGGCACTAATGACAGGCCATACTGCTCTCACAGGCTGGGAGGCAGCAAAGAGACAGGGCTAACCGTTTGCTCTTGGAGCTGAAGAGATGGCTCAGCTCTTAAGAGCACCAGCTGCTTTTCCAGAGGACGCAGGTTTGGTTCACAGCAACCACATGGCAACTTTACAACTGCCTATAACCCCAGTACCAGGAGAATCTGTCACCGGGCTTCCATGGGCACTGTGTGCAAGGGGTACACTAGCATGTATGCAGGCAACACACTCATACATGTAAAACAATACAATTTAAAATTTTTTTTTTCCTCATAGGAACTATGCCCAGAGCAGATCTGGGGTCTGTTCTTTGATTTTTCTACCTTCGGGAGTCTGTGTATAAGTCAGGAATAACAATAGTATCACTTCGTTATATTTGGTTTTGATGACAGAATCACAAATAATGCACACAAAACTTGCACATTTTGTTTGTTTGCTTTTGTAAAGATCATTGCTATTTCAAATTCAAAACTTGGTGGAGCATTTTTCTAATTATTCTTTATCAATAAAAACTCATCAGGGTAAGAACCTGAATGATCAGAGAAGCAGCAGCGGCAGAAAAGCAGCCGGGCACCTCCTCTCTCATTCCTCCATCCAAATAGGCCGAGACCCTCTCTAAGCCCCACCCTACTGCTTCCTGTGTCTGTCTTTGTGTCCTCAGTCCTCCAAAACCTCTGTGGTTAATTTTGGTCAGCTAGTAGCTAGCTCTGCCCTCTAATTCAAAACAAATTTTAGTAGCATTTTCAGGAGTGTCAAAGTACAGTCAAAATATCACACAACTTGGGCCTGGGAAAACAGTTCAGCTGTTAAGAATACTTGCTCCTCTCACAAAGGACCAGAGTTTGGTTCCCAGCACCCACATTGGGCTGATCACAACCACACAGAATTCCATCTCTAGGGGATCTGACTCCCTCTTTTGGCCTCTACAGACACCTGCACACAGCCCCCTCCCCAGACATACACACACAAACACACACACACACACACATAAAAATTTTTTAAATTGTGTGATTAAGAACTCTTAGCTCAATTTATTAATGAGAGAATGGATTTAATAAAAATAAGAAATATCTAGTACGTGATACTAGCTGAGGAAGCCACACAGACACCCTTAGGTTAAACAGAACTTTGTGATAACTGCTCTTTTCTTCATTTTTATTCTGTGTGTCAGCATGCTGTCTCATTTGATCCCAACATAGTTTCCTATGTAAGAGTAAGGCCCATGTTGCCACCCAAAATTTGTTTCCTCTAAGAACACAGGTGGGAATTAGACTGGCCGTGGCATATTTCAAGGTGCCATGTATTATGCTAGCCTTGTCTCCTCTGTCCATAATGTCCATTAGTGTATTAAGTCAGTGCTCCCTGCCAGAGTGAGGTGTTTGTTTGACAGCATCTGTAGCACTTATGTATCCCACAGGAAGAGTCCTGTCAGTGTAGGTGTTCAAAGCACCAGGGCCCCGCCTGTCTGGGACTTCCTCTACTGCTAGTGCATCATCGAGGGCTTAAGTCTGCATGAGCAGGAAGAATGGTCCAAGCACTCTGATCCTGAGACCTTCCATGTCTTCACATATGGTTCTTGCTGAGGTACAAGAAAGGGACCTCCAGGCCGCACTCCCCGGTGTCATCTATTCTGAGCTCATATAAACGAATGTTCTATATTTCTTTTCTATAATTTTGAACAGATATGTTATTTACTTCAATCAGATTCACCCCACATTGCCTTCTTCTCCACCCTTGTGCTCCCTCTGACCCCTTCTTTCCCACCTCCTCTCGATTCTTTGTTTAGTGACCTAGTAAGTTTGATTAGGATTGTTTACACAAGCATGGATGTGGGAAGCGTGGAGAACTTACTAGTGTCTACACCACCAAAGAAAAATGACTTCCCTGCCCCGAACAAAAATCAATTGCCATGGGCTCCTCAGCTAGTGCTGGGGCCCCATAAGACCCACTCCGTGCTAGAAGGCCATGGAGCTTGTTATTGTGCAGCTATCGTTCAGGTAGCTGTGCCTGCTGTGACTCGAGTCTAGCAACCATGTCACATTCAGTAGAATTCAGTAGAGCGTTTGCTGCACTCCTCCCATCCGCTAGCTCCTTTGCATTCTTTCTGCCTCCTCCTTTGACCCCGCCCCCTCCCCCAACAAGGGCCAAGGTTATACAGAAGTTCTGTTTAGTGTTAAACACCCAATGGTGATTGTTCTCCGCACTTTGACCTCTTAGGACTCTTCATTAACCACCGCCCACCTCTGCTCACACTTTTGACTCTCTCCACTTTTCTATAACTTGGTTAACAGCGATGGTCTGAGATCGTCCCCACCTCTTGACATAAAATCTCTCTTCCCTCGTCACCTCTCCAGGCACACCTGAGTTCCCCAGACCCCTGTACCCCTTGTGGCTTCCCAACTGGGTTCCTGAGAAGCTGCCCTCCACCCAGCTCCTTACTTACACATGTGCAAAGTCCTTTGCACTTCTAGCTCATTTACCTCTCATTCTAAACACCTTAAGATGGGGTGTGTGTGCACGTGTGTAAAAATCCTAATCTCTGGTTGGAGTCTTTTGGAAAAGGTGCAAGAATCTCTCAAGCCTTCAAAGATGATAAATACCCCCTGTGGTCACTGGACTTGAACTCGTGAAAGGTTTTCCTTAAATTTATTTGCACAAGATACGGGTGAATACCATCTATTGCTCCCTAGACTGAAAACCTGTTGAAAAATGTTCTTTCAGTATGACTGACCACGTGCTAGAACAGAATATTCCAACCTTCCCTCAGAAACGTCATTGTGGGAGGACTGTCATTTGTCTTGAGAGCAAACGAATTATATGATACTAAAACACTACCCACTGGAGACACTGACCCTGGTCCTGAAGGGATTCGTCTCGGTTGCTCCCACTGAGCATCGTGGTGCCGTTCTTCATTCCCTGCCCACTGTGTGCTTTTGAAGTGGCCTCCACAACCTAAGGCAGTGCACATCCTCGGTGTCTTCCCACTGTACCGTACTACACATGGGTGCCTACTTCCTTCGCACTGACCAGCCATCTCCTCCACAGGTCTACCATCTTGCAGCAGCAGTTCAACCGGACTGGGAAAGCAGAGCACGGCTCAGTGGCATTGCCAGCTGTCATGCGCTCTGGCTCCAGCGGGCCTGAGACTTTCAATGTTGGTAGCATGCCCTCGCCACAGCAGCAGGTCATGGTTGGACAGATGCACCGAGGACACATGCCTCCGCTGGTGAGAGTGCCCGGTTATTCATCTGTTAACCGCTGGGCCGTCAGAGATGACGACAGGTTCTATGTAGGAACCTGTGCCTCACATCTGAGCCACAAGTCATCAACTGTGCATGCCAGAAATTGCATGGCTCATTGTTTCTTTCTAGAATCAGTGGCTAGAGAGTGAGGGAGCTTGTCTTTAGCTACGTTTCTTGTTGCAATTACAAAACACCTGACCAAAGCAACTTATGAAAAAAGCGTATATTTTGTCTAATGTTTTGAGTGCAGTCCATTGTGTGGAAGAAGGGATCGGCAAGCGTATGAGGCTGCTGATCACACTGTGAATCGCATTAGGAAGCAGGGGAGGGGCATGCTGGTGCTCATAGTCCAGAAGCCCAGCCTGTGGACTAATGCCACCTACATTTAGACTGCAGCTTTCCACCTAAGTTAGCACAAGCTAGAAATTGGTCTATGCTTAAAGACCTGCCCAGGGGCTTGTTTCCAAGGTGATTCTGAATCTATTCAAATTGGCAATAAATGTTAACCATCATGAACCTCTTGGTGCTGTAGAAACAAAGCCCCTGCCCCTGAAGCAGCTTCAAGCTGATTGGCCCTGAGTCCCTCGAAAAGTGTGGGAAATGGGCCAGTCATCCATGATCTACCTTTGCAACCTAATCTTGCTGAATCTTCTAATTCATCTGATTCACTACCGCCCAGACCTGGGAACACCTTGGGAATCCCTTGCTATTGGGCTGGTTCTGAGAACTCATGAATGTCAAAGCTGGGAAATCATTCAGCTGTAAAAGCGTGTTGGCTCTAAGTTTGGGCAGAGTCCTAAGGATGTTCAAGAATCCATCTTATGAAACTGTCATCTGTGTTCTGTGCATGAGAGCTTTTATCCACAGTACTCAGATCAGCTGTACCCCCTGAACTCCCTGTGAAGATGCTCGTCAGCCTTCTTGTCTGCTAATTAAGCCCTCCACACCCTTCTGATTATAAGCCCTTCACTGCAATCACCTTCGCTTTGTGTTCTATTAATATAATGTGCTATTTCTAGCCCTCAGGTTGAAATGGGAGCTAGTTCAGGTGCGTAATGAGATGTGCTCTCGACTGAGGAGGTTTAGTTTTGTTCTGGTTTGCAAGGGGACCCTGTCAGTCCCCAGATCCTGCTCACCACCTTGTGCTCATCCGCCTCTGCAGACTTCGGCACAGCAAGCCCTTATGGGGACCATCAACACAAGCATGCACGCTGTCCAGCAGGCTCAGGATGACCTCAGCGAGCTCGACTCACTGCCACCTCTCGGACAAGATATGGTAAATATCCATCAGTGCTTCTCATCCTGTGTCTCTGTCTTGACTCGGAGTAAGGCAAGCGTGCTGTCTGAGTTCCACTGGATGACGCTGTCTACAGCTAGCTGGTAACGAAATCTGTGTGTCTTGGTATACATTGGGTCTTTGATTCTCTCTTACTATTGTGCTAAGTATAGACCCGGGAGTCCATGGATCCCAGCTCCTCTATTCACTGGCTGTGAGCATCTGGGCATCTCACCCACGCAAGCTTTTCCCCTGTCATCTGTGATCAGGGATAATGGGAGGAGGTGATGATCCAATTCTTAGCATTCACTTAGCATCTAATAAGCGCTCAACTCAGGTAGCTGGCTTTGTCATTTTAAATACTGCCAGGAGCTCTCAGATCTCAGTACACAGTGGTATCTCACGGATGGCTTGTTAGACCCTACCTCAGGGCCCTGGCAATCATCTTCGCTTATGTTCTGCTCTTCGCATGTGGTTTTGATCTAGTGGGTATGGGGTGGAGCCTACGAATGTGTGTTCCCAACACATTCCTGGGGATACTGGCTAAGTACAGTGTTTTGTCAAGCCCTGGCTTGGCTGTCACACTGCTGACCTTGCAGCAGGGTGAGCTGATGAGCACTGAGGCCTTCTGGTGGCTGCTACACAAAAATCAGCTAAGGCCTCACACTTCAAGGTGTAGTCTGATGGACAACAGCGTTGCTATCACCCAGGTTCTTAGGAGAGAAGCAGAAATCACGGGCCCCTCAGCACCCTCTGTCACTGTGCCTGTTAGCCTGCTGTCCCTCGGATTTGTTGGCATGCTAAACTTTGAAAAGCACTGCCCAGCAAGCTTGCTCCCTGCCACCTTCTTCTCCCTCCTCTTTTTTCTCTGCACCCCATCGCAAATCTCAGGTTATACAAGTCAGTGTCACAGTGCGCAGGCCTGGGCAACAGAGCTGATTTGGTTGGTTGGTTTGCCTTCCTCTTTTGATGGGCAGACCCAGGGAGAAACCACTACCATAGGATAAACTGATGGCCTTGCCGGAGCCAGCACTGAGATGCTTTCTGCAACCTCATGCTGTCTAGTGGGATCACTGTTTCAAAGTTGTCCCTGAATGCTGTTTTCCATCTTTACACTGGTATAGGTTGCTACTGCCCCCTATACCATTTCTCTCAAGTCCTTGATTTCCTTTTACATTTTACTCAGGGAACTAGAGTGGAAATAAATAATGGCCTTTCCTATCCAGAACAGTTGGGAGACAGAGCCTTAAAATATGTGGAGGTGACTGTCCCAATTCACCAGTATTTGAAGAATTAGAATATGCTAAGGATAATATGTGTTTCCCCTGAACCTAGATCAGTCCCTTACTTGCAGGGTCATCATTATCAATATAAATCATCATTTGATAAGTGAGCCCTGAAATGCTAGACAATAGACAGTTTACGAGCAGACATAATCCAAACTTTTGACATAAGTGAAATTATATATGAAAATATGAAATGTATTAGGCTCCATTCATAGCTATCATCAGCTGCTTGTAACCCACAGTCTTCAGGTTGGATGTACCTGCTTGCTTGAAACAAAATATAAGAGCTAGGAATGCCTTTTGAGCCTCTGTAGTAGGAAAAAGGCAAAGCCCCAGACTTGGGTGTGATTTGTCATTGTCCTGCCACCTGATAGAGCAGAAGCTTCCCAAGCAAACTGGGAAAAATGCTACCTGCACATGGCCCTGATACTTGATTTTCTTCATGATAGTTCATATCGTGCCAATAGAAAAAAACTTCCATGTTGGTCAAGAACCCTTGTGAGCTGACATGCACAAGTTCTATCTCTGCTGCCTCCAAAAGCAAAATGAAGATTACCATCAAGTGTTAGTGTTTTTTTAAAAAATATTTATTTATTTATTGCGTATACAATATTCTGTCTGTGTGTATGCCTGCTGGCCAGAAGATGGCACCAGACCTCATTACAGATGGTTGTGAGCCACCATGTGGTTGCTGGGAATTGAACTCAGGACCTTTGGAAGAGCAGGCAATGCTCCTAACCGCTGAGCCATCTCTCCAGCCCTCAAGTGTTAGTGTTAATGCACATACAGAGTTAGTGTACGGCATTAACATATCCCAATTCCATATAATAATGGGTTTTATTGTGAAATTTTCATACATATATATGTGTATATATATATAATATTCTTTAATCATATTTACCCCATTGCCCTCTCTTATTCTTCTTCCACTCCTATTGAGCCTATTCATTCCTCCTTCATCTTGTTTATTGTTGTTATTGTTATTTTAGTATGAAGCAGTAAGTTTAATTAGGGTTACTCCTAGGAGCATGGGTGAGGGCTTCTATATGAGAACATGTGCTATGTATTGATAGCAACACCACTAAAGAGAATGTCTCTACTTCTCACAGCAACCATTAAAATGTCTGACAATCCTCAGTGTGGGGCAACGCCTTAAGAGTCTCTCCAGCCTCCCTGAGGGACCCAGTCTTGTACCCAAGAGGGTCATAGCTGTGTCACGCCCAGAGCCCTGCGTGTACGGCACTCTACTTGTCGTACTTCTCTGTTGCTGTGACATCATGACAAAGACCCTTAGGAAAGAAAGCATTTAAATAGGTTTATGGTTTCAGAGGGTCCGAGTCCATGATGTTGGAATGAAGGCACAGTGCAAGGAACAGCTAAAATCTCCATCTTGATCTTCAAGTAGGAGGCAGAGAGGGGCTTGTTTTAGTTTTCTGAAACCTCCACCCCTGCCCCCAGTGAAACACCTCCTCTAACAAGGCCACACCTCCTAATCCTTTCCAAACAGTTCTACCAACTGGGGACCTGTGGGGGCCATGCTCATTCAAACCACCACAGTGCTCTTCTCTCTAGCTTTTACATTTTCTTCTTCCCTTCTGTGATGTTCCCTGGGTCTCGGAGGAAGTGCTGTACATGATCTTTGATTCTTTTGCAGGTGTTTTCACCCAGATATAGCCATTTCAAATTACCTTTCCTAGAAGTTGTAAACATTTTTTTTTACATTGCAGGATAAGTTAGAGAGAATTTATAGACCTTTAACATCTCTGGGCACACGGGAAACCTGTTCAGGATATGGTTTAAGGTGACGGGCTTGTTCACTGCTGGCGCAGGCAGGAGAGTGCAGCCAAATGAGCCAAATTCTGGTCTCATTCTATGGTTCAACTTCTCTGGTCTCCTGGGCAAATCAGTGCTACGATTATGTCATTCCATTGTCTGGTTTTACAGGCATCTAGGGTATGGGTTCAGAACAAAGTGGATGAATCCAAACATGAAATCCACTCTCAAGTCGATGCTATCACAGCTGGGACAGCTTCAGTTGTCAACCTCACGGCTGGTAAGTCCCTGGGTGATTTGCACGTGTGTGTGTGTGTGTGTGTGTGTGTATTTGTGTGCATATTCATTCTTTCTCTGCAGCAACAGATTGCTATACTGTAAGAAGACAGTCTATTTTTAGACATCTGGCCTGGTTAAGCACTCGCTCCAAATGATCCAAGAGAAATAAATGTAAGGAGCATTGCATTTTTTCTTGTTGATATTGTGCATCATTAAAAAGCGCTCACTTGACGTCCATTGTCCATCAGTGTGTGGACATATTTCAAAGTCTTTGAGGCCGGTTTGTCCTGTGGAGAGCTTAGAATCTAGAAAGGGTCTGGACATGCCAAGCATCTATCCTTTGCCTGTCTTATCCAGTAGTTGTCTCTTCTGGGGTAGCCTGACTCCCACCCTCATACAGTCTGGTGAGAGCCAGGAAATACCTAGGCTTCTCTCTGCAGTGTACCAATGTTTCAGGAATAGAGCGACCCCTGAGCTGGGGTCATGGGATGCTGATTCATGCACTGGAATTTGAGGAGAGAGAGAGAGAATACATGTGTGCTTCCGCATGTGTGTGTATGTGTGCATGCATTTGTGGAAGTCATGGTACAAATTCAGCTGCCCCTCCTCAAGCACAGTCCTTCTTTTTGTTGAGATGGGTTTCTCACTGACCTGAACCTCTGCAAGTAGGTCCGGGCTAACTCTCCATCGGGCCCAGGGTTCCACCTGCCTCCATTTCCCCAGCATTAGGATGACAAGTCTATAGCATCATGGCTAGCTTTTTTTTTTTAATGTAGATCTACAAGGAAAATGCTTTGCTGACTGAGCTATCTCCCTAGTCTGCTTTGGAACTTTATTTTTTAATTTTTAGTTTCATTTGCTCACCAGCGTGGGTGGGGTTACACACGTGTGCCACAGTGCGCATGTGGAGAGCAGTGGACAGCCTTCAGGCGTCAGATCTCTCCTTCCACTGTTCAGGTTGTGAAGAACCAATAGGGGTCATCAGCCTTGGCAAGCATCTTATCTGCTGGCTGTCTCACTAGCCCCTACTTTGAAATTATATGTGTGTGTGTATATATTTCATAACAGAGTACACTGTATTTTTATCGTTTCCACATCCCTACCCAGCCACTCCAACTCTTCTTACTGCCCCCTCTCAAATTCAAGACCCTTAGCTTTGAAAGGTTACAGGAACCTTGTTCACTGTCTCAGTATGTGAGACCTCCAGGGGAGAAGACCTTATTCTTATCAAAGCCACTCAGAGTCAGGGTGATGTCCAATTCACTGAGCACCTCAGAGTTTTGTATTGGATACCTGCAGGATGGTGGGACGTGGGCTCTTGCCAGTGGGAGTATTGAGGAAGTCTTATCAGACCTACTTACCTCCTACCAAGCGAGGCTCTCCTCATCCATCACCATCCCCCTTTGGTCTTGGTCCTTCTCTGTCTCAGGTGACCCCGCTGACACTGACTACACAGCCGTGGGCTGTGCAATCACGACAATCTCGTCCAACCTGACCGAAATGTCCAAGGGCGTAAAGCTGCTGGCGGCCCTCATGGACGATGACGTGGGCAGTGGAGAAGACCTTCTCAGAGCGGCCAGGACCCTCGCCGGGGCCGTGTCTGATTTGCTGAAGGCCGTGCAGCCTACTTCTGGAGAGGTGAGCCCTAAGGACCCATAGTCACATTCAGATGATATACCTGCATCCCTTCAGGTCTGTGGAGCTCTGGCTTCCTGACAGGCTTCTGCTGTCCTCTTTCAGGGTGGTACTGAGAGTGAACCAAGTTCACTATGGTTCAACCTCTGGGGAGGGTTGTGTTCCTTGTAGGAAGCCTTCCCAACAAGGGCATTTGATTAGACGCAGCTAGTTACTCAAGCCCCATGACTAGTACACAAAAGGCATACATACAGGTTTGCAACTGGATTTCTGCACATACCAGCTCTGATCTTACTGTGCAAGACCAAGTCCCTGGAAATTTCAAGCACATCTGCCCATTATTGGTTGATGAGCATTTTCTTGCTTCAGTCTCACCAGAATTCTTTTTCTCTCCTATCTTGCATACAACCCAAGATCTTCATTTGCGTGTAGGAAGAACTGATCTGTGTGATTCCTCGCTATATTGATGTGTGGTGAGACTTGGGAAGAAATCCATTTTCTTTCCAACCAAATCATGGTATCTGTTTGTAGCCTCGACAGACTGTTTTGACTGCTGCTGGGAGCATCGGCCAAGCCAGTGGTGATCTCCTGAGACAGATCGGAGAGAACGAGACAGATGAGCGATTCCAAGTAAGATGTCTGCGGCTTCCCAGTCTTGGAAAGGAGTCTGAGTGATGAGTCTAACCTCGCAGGGAGGATGTATTGGGATGCAAGCCTCGACTTCCTGGGGCTGTTGAGAGTAAGATCAAAGGACGTGATTTGAGTAGTGAGGTCTTTTAGTTGTTTATCAGTTTCTTGAACATTTTATGAACAAAACAGTGGATGAGGTAATCGTGAATCTCTTTCTCTTGGCTACCCAACCTCTATACTGACCATTATCAGCAAGTCTTGTTTTATTTTGTGGGGAGGAGTTTCTAATGGCCTCATTCTTTGTGACATCAATGTTGTTTTTATTTTTCATGCGGATGTTGGTGTACTTGCACGTATGTGCACATGTGTGTGGAGGTCGAAGGTCAGCCTCTGATAGCATTTCTCAGGATGCTGTTCACCTTCTTTTTGGTTTTGAGATAAAGTTTCTCACTGGGACCTGGGAACTGTTGATTCAGCCAAGCCGGCAAGCAGTCAAAGCCCCGGAGATCAGCCTCTCTCAGCCTCCCCGGAACTACATGCCCCACCACACCCCTCTGAGCTCTAGCTCCAGCCTTTGCTTTTCAAAAGCATGTTTCTAAACTACCATATTTTAAAAGTAGGATCTGGGTATTTAACTCAGCCTAACCTAACAAGCCCTCAATGGCTGAGCTAAGAACTGGCTACCCAGGGACGCTGTGTCTTGTGCAGCGCCCCACTGAGAAATCATTTTTGTGGCCCAGACTCTTCAGTGCTAGAATCTTGCACTGCTCGTCCTCTGCTGAGCAGCTGTTGCTGGCTGCAGCTGGCTTGATTCACTGCCAGTTTCACAACATTGAAGCTCAGACAAGACCTTAGCCTGTCTGCCTCCCCCTGACCCACAGTCAACGTGTTGAGGACTAAGCCTGAGGTTGTAGGCCAGGGTGAGCTCTGTGCCATATCCTCGAGGGCCAGGGCTTCTTATTTCTCTTTAAATGTCTCCGATTTTGCAAGTAATACATAAGTCCGTCTCAATTAGAATATTTAATTTCTAAGCTATGCTTTCTAAAGAATATGCTTAATCTAAATCTAGCAAATTTATTGTCTGATAATTTCACTGGCCTTTACATTTTACTTTTTATTTAGCTTACTTTTATTTATGTGAATGTGTGCCTCTGTGTGCATGTGCATGAGGGTACCTTAAGAGGACAGAAGAAGGTGTCAGAGCCCCTGGAGGTAAAGATGCAGTCAGCTTTGAGCCACCAAGAATACGTGACTGAACTCAGGTCCTCTGCAACAAGAGCAAGCACTCTTAACCACTTAGGTGTTTCTCACTCCCTTTATTTCACTTTTGGCCCTGTGGTCTCAGGTAGTCTGAGCTGGCTTCAGGCTCACTACGTATCTGAGGGTGACTTTGAAATTCTGGTCTTCCTGCTTTTCTTCATCATGCCATGATTACAGGCGTGCACTATCATGACTTGCTTATGTGGTTCTGGGAATAGAACACAAGACTTCATGCATGCCAAGCAAGTACTCTATATCCTCGACCCTGGCTTTTTTAATCACTGTTGTCTAAATTGTCATAATTCAATATATAGCTATATGTGAAACACTGATTATGTGTTGTAATAAGAGCGGTGGGGCTGCATCCCCAGCACCCCGGCTCCTGGCCGCTTGGCTAGCTTATGCCCCGAAATAACAACACACAAACTGTATTCATTTAAACACTGCTTGGCCCATTTCTATCTAGCCTCTTCTAGGCTAATTCTCACATATTAATTTAGCCCATTTCTAATCATCTGTGTAGCACCGCTAGGTGCGCTTACCCGGAAGATTCTAGCCTACGTCCATCCTGGGTCGGAGCTTCATCGCGTGTCTCCGAGAGGAGCTATGGCGTCTCTCCGGGAGAGCAGAGTATGGCTTCTCTGCTCCAGAGGGCAGAGCTGTCGAGTCTGAGCTCACTTCCTCTTCCTCCCAGCATTATGATCTGTTTACTCCTCCCACCTATCTTTTAACCTGTGAGGGCCAAGCAGTTCCTTTATTACTTAACCAATGAAATCAACAGATTGATATATGACACTCCCACATCAATTATGAAATCAGAAATCTCAAAAATTCAAATATAGAAGAACTGACACTAACCACCAAATTCAGAAAAATGACATCCCTTTTTTCTTTAACGATATATATATGTGTGTGTATATACATACACACACATACACACACACACACATAAATAATTGCTCTGTCTTCATGGACATCTGTACTCCAGAAGAGGGCATCAGATTCCATTATAGACTGTTGTGAGTTACTATCCTGTTGCTGGGAATTGAACTCAGGACCTCTGGAAGGGCAGCAATGATCTTAACTACTGATCCATTGCTCCAGCCTGAAAAAAAAAATAATTTTATCAACCACTTGATACCTTAAATACATCCTTCCCACAATGCAAGAGGATGCATTTATTTTATTTTATTTTTTTTTTTTTTTGCTACATCCCCTTTGACCACCTCTTCATTGGTCACTGACATCATACTATTTTCTAGAAAGAGATCAAACAGCTTCCCCTCTCTTAGCTTTCCCTGGCATTCTGGCTTTTTACCTCATGGATGGCCACATGTCACTTATCTTAGTTAGGGTTACTGTTGCTATGACGAAACACCATGACCAAAGAAACTTGGGGAGGAAGGAGTTTGTTTGGTTCACACTTCCACATTGTAGTTCATCACTGAAGGAAGCTAGGACAGGAGCTCAAAACAGGGCAGGAACCTGGAAACAGGAGCTGATGCAGAGGCCATGGATGGGTGCGGCTTCCTGGCTTGCTCACCATGACTTGGTCAGCCTGCTTTTTTATAGAACCCAAGACTGCCAGCCCATGGATAGCACCACCCACCATGGACTGGGCCCTCCCCATCAGTCATTAATTAAGGAAATGCCTTATAGCTGGATCTTATAAAGGCATTTTCTCAGTCAAGAGTTCCTCCTTTCAGATGACTCTAGCGTGTGTTAAGTTGACATAAAACTAGTCAGGATACCGTTTTCCCTAGCGTTACTGGGGCAGGGTGTGTCACATGGACTAAATCATGATTGTATGTGCGAAGAGAAACTTACACTTTCATCCATAGTAGAGTCTATGTCTCCTTCCTGACCCTGCACTTGTGGTTCTGGGACCCCAGGACCCATTCATGTCCTGAGCAGCAGTTAATATGTTCAGTACACAGTAGAGACTAGGTCCCAGTAATCACTTCCCGGAAGTCATTTCTACACTGAGATTTCTAGAAGCCTCCTTGCTGTGTGCAGAATTCACCGCAGATCACATAATAAATAGACCCCACTGACACCTACTCTTGTCCCCATCCCGATTCCCTTTCAGATCTCCATGCTGTCTTTGTGCTGGCCTCACATTTTATATTGGTACAGGTAATTCTCCTAGGCAGATAACTCTTAGGAATTCGGTCTGTATTAGATTCAGCTGCTAGCTTGCTAGGCTTCATTATCTTTAAGCACTCAATTTACTTTCCTCTAAAGTATTGCTTTCTGGGGACCGGGGAGATAGTTCGGGCGGTAATGTACTTGCTATGAAAGCGTGAAGCCCCCAGTTAAACCCTCCATTCTCCTGTTTAAAGCTGGGCGTACACAGTTGTATGTGTGTTTGTAATGGCAGCACTGGGAAGACAAAGACAGGAAGATCCCCTGGGACTTACTGGCCAGCCAGCCTCGCCGAGTTGGCAAGCCTATAGTCAGTGAGAGACCCTATCTCAGAACAAACAAACAACAAACACAAACAAGGCAGACAGCTCCTGAGGAATGGTATCCGAGCTTGTGCTCTGGTTTCCACGCTCAACTGCACACCCAGAAACAATACTTTGTCCTGTGTTGAGGGCGGCGGAGGACATGCTGTCGATTCCCGTCAGGCATGCCACTTGCTCTTACAGTTTTCTGAAGCTTTGCGTCCTCTCTCCCTTTGATGGATTGTCTACAGTGTTCAGATTCAGACTCCGCCTCCTGTATGTTTCTCTTTGGCCACGCTAGGGGCCATGTTCAGGGACACGGTGGAATGGTTCAGAGAGTGGGGTCTTTAGAGGGGGGATTAGCGTGGTGAGATGAGCGCCCCAGTGTTCTGCAGTCATGGGTCCACTGGCAATGGGTTTCCACTCTGATCTACTGTGTCTTGAGTTCCAGGGTGGAGCCTTCCTTGTATTCTCAATGTACTTGCAGGTTCCCAGAGCCGACAAGGATTTATTTCACACACGCTACACAACAGTGGACTTATTGAAAAGTTTGACAAAGACCTGGTCAGCAGCTCTAACTGCAGGATCCCATTCTTTTCCTATTTGTTTTGGAAGAAACAGAATTTTTTTAAATGACTCAAAGTCCTTTGTGACAATCGTGGTTGTGGGTGACCCTGTCTTGGTCCCTGTGCGAGCAGATGGATTCGTATCACATGAAATACTGCTCTGGTTGGCTTCAGAAAGTTAGGTTTTAAAGTCTTGTTAGTAATTTGTGACATCCAAAATGCTTTTAACCTGAATTCAGAGACAGATGTCCAAGATCGGTGGGGGGGCTGAAAGGGGAACAATTCTTGAGAGCCATGAGCAGTTAAATGCCACTTGACTCCCGAAAGTGTCATCGGCGTTTTCTTGTACACCCAGACACTGCCACAGACCCATGAAAGGGCACAGTAAATGGTTCTTTTAAGACCACTTTATTTTCATCTATTTTAAAATCAACTTCTTTTTTTCCATTTTATTACATTTGTGTATTGTGTGTGCGCACACGTATGCATGCGTGTGTGTGTGTGTGTGTGTGTGTGTGTGTGTGTGTGTGTGTGTGTGCATGCTTACCACTTTACCACTGCATACATGTGAAGGTCAGAGACAACTTAAAAAGTCTCCTTTAATCATGGGGTTCCCAGTGACCAAACTCTGGCCATCAGGTTTATCAGCCAGTGTCTTTTCCCTAACGAACCATCTCCCCAGCCCCCAAAATCAGTTTCTTTAGGCTATTTGCTACTTTTTAGAATTGCCTGGGTCTCATGTATTTGTCAGCAGTATGAACTGTTCAGGCTGGACACCATTTCCAATATATTTTCTCATAAAATCTCTCATTGTAAAGACCCCGTGGGTGTCCTTGATGTTTAGAACCAAATGTGCTTTTTTCAATATATATATATATTAGTTGATGAATAACTAAAGACTTCTGACCACAATTCCTCTGGAGAAACGCCTTGACATGCTTGCTCAAAGTAACAGTAGCTTGGGTGCTAGGGAAGGTATTTCTAAATCAAATAATCCGCTTTCAATATTTGTAGCACTGAAGTAAATTAAATGGAGAAGCGTTTCCCCTTCAGGTCAGACAGACGGGTGACAGGTCTGGCGGTTGGAATCAAAGGATTCTCCCTCCTGCAGGCGAATGCCTTTCATAAACTGAGCTTTGAGTTCCCAGCAGCCCTCACACGCTTTCTTAGAGAAGGTTGTTGTTGTTTTGAGATAGGGTTTTATGTCGTCTAAGCTGGCCTACCAATTAGATTAGCCCAAGACGACCTTGAACCGCAGGTCCCCTGCTCTGCCTCCCAAATTCTGGGAATGCAGGAAGGCACCACCATAGCTGGTTCATAGGCATGGCACCCAGGGCTTCACCTCTGCTAGGCGAGCTGTCTACTAACTGAGGCATGCCTCCTGATCCCCATCATCTTGCCACTAGTTTATTTATGCAGGTTCTCTTCTGCTCGCGTAATCCAATCCCTCTGTGGAAGGTTCCGAACACTGAGAATAAGTTATGTTCAGTGCAGTCTTTGGCTCTCCGAGGGCTGTAGGCGTTGGTGCCATCAATTTGTCTGTGTGTGTCATATGTTGCTTTCTGGAGGCAGAGAAGCAGCTGACTTTTGGATCATAACAAGCAAGACGTCCGAAAGATAAATTTTCAACTTACGCTGGGGCATGACGGTTTGGAGGTGGTGATTTAATGCCTACCTACTGCAGGTGATAGTGGTGGTATCTGAATATGTATTTGTTTCTCCTGACACCACACATTCATCACACATACGAGAGTCTAGAATCAACGGGAGAACATGAACGTGGATCGACAGTTACGCCCTTCCCCTTCAGTCTGACTCCTTTCATGTTTAAATTTGTGTGCAGTATTTTGGGGGATCTATATATGTGCTCATATGTGTGTATATGTGTCTGTTTGATACATATGCACATATGCATGCATGTGCACTGGGGATCCTCAGGTCCTGGTGCTTGTGCGTTAATGGCTGGGCCATCTCCGCAGCCCCCGACCTGTTTTATATGAAACCTGTGCTATTCGTTGTCTACAGGGACATATTTTGTTATTAGTATACAAGTTTTCCTCTCATTTCTTATAAGGATGAGCTGGCATTTCAAATAATAAAGGGAAAAAAATTTAGGTGATGAAACCCTATAAAAGCCAAGTGGGGTTTTAATAGAAAGTTTGGGTGCATTCCACACAGTTTTAGTGTTTGAAGGGTGATTTAAAAAAAAAAAAACAGGAAATAAATGAGTAGCTTTGGTCCCCTTTTCCTAGGATGTTTTAATGAGTCTGGCTAAAGCTGTTGCCAATGCCGCTGCCATGTTGGTACTCAAGGCGAAGAATGTGGCCCAGGTGGCCGAAGACACCGTCCTGCAGAACAGAGTGATCGCTGCGGCCACCCAGTGTGCTCTCTCCACCTCCCAGCTTGTGGCATGTGCCAAGGTCAGCCGGCTGGCATGCCAGTCTTCCTATAGTGTCATATATTATCACCTGTCACCAGTCACTAGGTAGCCTGAGGTCTGGAGCTTCCTTCCCATGGCTGCTTTGTGGGGGCGTGATAGAATTTTTGTTTGTTTGTTTAGACTTGGGGCATTTTTTTGTTTTTTTTTGCAGGAGTGGTTGGGAGGCACGGTTCTCAGTATGTAGCTTGGTTCTCCTGGAACTGTCTGTGGAGACCAGGCCGGCCTGGAACTCACAGAGATCTATCTGCTTCTACCTCCCAAGTGCTGGAATCAAAGTTGTGCACCGCCACACCCAGCCAGACATGATAGGATTTTAGTATAAGCAGTCTAATTTTGTTTTTATTGTTGGCTTATCTATTATTAGATGCAAATTGCTGCATCTCCCTTTCGGCCTCTCAATGCATCTTATTTCCAGTGCATAAAAGAGGCTTTACAATGGGTGGCACAGGGGTTCATACTGAACCCACAGCTTCCTGGGGAGGCCTAGTCATCCTTCCTGTGAATGGCTCCAGGGTGTGTTCATTGTATCAGAATCACATGACTGGGTTTGCCCAGCAGCCCTGCGCATTGAGCAGGCATTACCCTGTTGAAATAAGAGTGGCTGGGGCTGCGTCCCCAGCACCCCAGCCGCCTGCTTGGCTAGCTTATGCCTGAAATAACAACACACAAACTGTATGCTTTTAAATACTGCTTGGCCCATGATATCTAGCCTCTTCTCGGCTAATTCTCACATATTAATTTAGCCCATTTCTATTCATCTGTGTAGCACCACTAGGTGCGCTTACCGGGAAGATTCTAGCCTACGTCCATCTTGGGTTGGAGCTTCATCGCTCACGTCTGTCCGGGAGACTGGAGCATGGCTTCTCTGCTCCAGAGAGCAGAGCTTGTCGAGTCTGAGTTCACTTCCTCTTCCTCCCGACATGCTATTCTGTTTACTCCTCCCACCTATGTTTTAACCTATGAGGGCCAAGCAGTTCCTTTATTACTTAACCAATGAAAACAGATTGATATACGACACTCCCACATCATTACCCTTCATTTACTGATGAAGCACCTGGGGTGACTCTGTGTTAATGAGAGGCCTTCAGCTGTGGAAATAAGCAGCAGAATTGCGGTTATGACTCAGACCTGCCCTGACTCGAAGTGCCCTTCCACTCCATCGTGCATGTCTGCTTCTCCGAGGATGGGGGCTTCTGCTTCTGGTCTTTCCATTTTCTGCTGTGTAGATCTGTGATTGACAGTGGCTTTTCCCACCTAGGATAGGATTTGGAGCCTTCACAGGCATCCTTAGTGATGTTCCTGTTAGCCTTGGAGTCCACAGAGGACTGACAGGCTTTCCCTAGCCTTTGAGGAAGAACAGGCAAAGAGTTTCAGATGGCCTCTGGAAAGTGCATGCAATTCTTTTAGGTAGTCAGTTGCCTTCTCTCAGCGTAGAAGAATCACTAAGAGGAAAAGCATGTAAGTGATAAATATCAAGACTTTGTCCTTGTTTAAGTACGGGGCATTGAGGACTGCTACACATGGCTAATTAGTAGGATTTCTCAAATCACAAAGAAAATATAATATTGTGAGGGTTACCACATTGGTATGTATGCTAACTGAAGATCAATGGGACCTGAGGGACCTGGGCATCCTGGGGCACCAGGAACATCCCATGCAGCAAACTTTTCTGTATCTTTCCAGGTCGTGAGCCCCACCATCAGCTCTCCTGTGTGCCAGGAGCAGCTGATCGAGGCTGGGAAGCTGGTGGACCGCTCTGTGGAAAACTGTGTCCGTGCCTGCCAGGCGGCCACTGGCGACAGTGAGCTTCTGAAGCAGGTCAGCGCGGCAGCCAGCGTGGTCAGCCAGGCCCTGCACGACCTCCTGCAGCACGTGCGGCAATTCGCCAGCCGTGGCGAGCCCATTGGCCGCTATGACCAGGCCACCGACACCATCATGTGTGTCACCGAGAGCATCTTCAGTTCCATGGGTGATGCTGGTGAGGCACTGATTTGGTGGAGGAGGGATTGGTTAGGTGTGGGTTTTCCTCATGGTGATAGTCACTTTCTAGGTGAAGGCTTCTAGAGTAACCAGCAAGAGCAAATAGAGTATCTTCCTTAGCCCAAAACTTCCTCACTGAGGCACAGGGAAAGATCCGGGAGTCCTGCCAACCTGTTCCAGGGCTTCATTATTTGAATTTATAGTTTTTTTAATAAGTTCTTTTATCCCATTTGCAGGACATAGTTGGTAAAGTCAGCAGAGCAGCCACACAAGGAATCAGGAACAAAGCTTAGAATGAAGATATTTATGTAGAGATCCACTAGAAGAGTGGGGGTCAAGGTCACTGTAGAAAACCAGGAGGGACAGCAGATGGGATTGAAGGAAAGGCCTAGACCACACTCCTTGTTAGCATTTCCTGGGGAGGTGTAGAGTGGGACATTTTAATATACTGTGATATACTCATGCTGTAAATTAAAGCTATATATGCAATATACCTTTCCAGCCTGCTAAAAAGCAAACTGCTCTGAATTTATCCAGTCACTGTGCCGTCTTGATCCCAGAATTGACCACTTGATCTTTGTACTGATATATGGTAAAATGGCTGCTATAGAAGACAAGTTAGCATTCCCATCCTAGAGCACCCCTAAATTTAAAGGTTGTGGATATAGAGACAGACGGAGGCCCCTTCACAGCTTAAATAAATATTATTGTGTTATATATTCTATGATTTTTTTAAATGACAGGATAGCATCCCATTTTGGAGGCATCATCATGTGCTTAACCAATTACCTTTTTTCTCAGTGCTAGGAATCAAACCCAGGGAGGGTTCTGGCTGTGTGCTGGGCACTGAGCTTAGCCTCTGGCTTCTGACTGCTCATCTGTTAATAGACTTTTAGTTTCCAAGTTTGTTTTGCTTTTACTAAAATGTTCCTATGTGGAGCCTTCTTAAAAATGTGTCTTCACTTGCCTTCAGAGTTTTGTATGTACCGGCGGTGCCTATGTGTGGAAGTGCCCAGCCAACTGGTACTCAAATTTTGAAGTTTAAACTTCTTAATGAAATTTCTCTCTAAAAAGGATTTACAGCCCTACTAACTGCCTGAACGAAGTCCTCTTCTTCTTCTTTGCGGTGTGCAACCATGCTTTATGACAAGTTCTGGGAGGTGGTCCTTTTGTTTGGCTAGTTTTTACAGACTCTCTTCTGTAGTCAGGGTTACTAGCCTTGTGCTTGTGATACTCTGTCGGCCGGTGATGTACTGGGATTCCAGGTATGTGCCACAGGCCTGGCAAGTGTTTGGTAGTTATTGAGAAAATTATCTTGTGCTCTTTTATATGTTTCTTAAGCTACTAGCTAACCAGAAATGCTGTGTACAATTGGATTTTCTGCTGATGTCATTTTTGGCTTGTTATTTTATGTAAACCCTCACCTTTTAAAAAAAAGGTTGCAGAGGTAGCAGAGTCACATCTTTCCACTTCCTCCTATTTCTAGCATCTTCTCTAGCTCATAGCACATCTGCCAAAGTATTTGCGGTCCTGTCCCTGCTCACCACCCACAGTGGTTTTCCCACTGTGGTTTCTCCAGTTTTCCCACTTGGGTCTTTTTTTGTGTGTGTGTCCCACAATGCCATCGAGATCACCATCCTGATTTTAGCACATGTCTGGATGTATTAAAGCTTGTCTCCCTTCAGAAAAGCTATGGAGAGGAACCGGCCCTTTCCCTAGAAAGTGTTATATCATAATAGACCTCCCACTTCTGAAAGAAAGTTGAAATAGACTTTTATAAAGTCACAGCCACAGCGAGGACAAACAGGACAAATAAAGGTTCCAAACCAGGACCTGGGTGGGGGTGGCGCATGCCTGTAATCCCAGCACTTGGGAGTCAGAGGCAGGCAGATCTGTGAGTTTGAGGCCAGCCTGGACTACAAAGTGAGTTCCAGAACAGCTAGAGCTATTGCTCAGAGAAACCCTACCTCAAAAAAACCTAAATAAATAAATCAAAATGAAATAAAAACTCCAAACCAGGAACTGTGGGTGTATCTCATTTTGGTAAATTGTCTAGCTATAAGAAAGCCTTGGGTTCAGCCCCTAGCACTTTATAAACCAGACATGGTGGTGCTTGCCTATAATCCCAGCACTAAGAGATAGAGGCAAGAGGATTTGGTGATCCTTGACTGTATAGTGAGTTAGAAGCTGACCTGAGACACATGAAACCCTGTTTCAAACAAATAGCAATAAAAATCCCTTCCTGACCACTGAGATCATTCTAGACAGAATGGTAAATAAACAGCCCATACCTGCTGTCCTGTCCTTTAGGTGAGATGGTGCGCCAAGCTCGGGTACTGGCCCAGGCCACGTCTGATCTCGTTAATGCCATGAGGTCAGATGCGGAGGCTGAGATTGACATGGAGAATTCTAAGAAGCTCCTCGCAGCTGCGAAGCTCCTGGCTGACTCCACTGCCCGCATGGTGGAAGCCGCAAAGGTAGGGTATTTGGTCTTTTGGCTTGAAATGCAAACACTGTTGAGTGTTAGGGTTTGAAGTTTACCTTCAAAGGTGAAGGATGGAGTGTGGATTTCTCCTTGTTGAATACTTGAGTGGCTTTGTAACATTTAGCACAGTTAATATAACAGAGGAGTTGTTGAACATGAGACAGAGGTGCTGACTCAGCACAGACAGCAAAGCATGGCTGCTTCTGCCAGCATCGTGATTTTCTCATTGCTGCGACAAAAATGCCTGTAGGGAGTAACTCAAGGGATGAGGGATTTATTTTGGCTCACAGTTTGAGCACACAGTCCTTCAGGGTGGCAGAAGCGGTTGGTGGCTGGTCACATCGCAACCCTAGTCATGAAGCCGGTAAATGTAGGTGCTCAGCTGCCTTCCTGTTTTTAGTCTGAGACCCCAGCCCTGTGCAGTGGGGCTGCCCACACTTAGGATGGGTCTTCCCACCTCAATCATCTCAGTCTAGAAACTCTTTTGCACTTGTGCCCAAAAGGTTGTTACATGGTGATCCTAAATCTCATCAAGTGGATGATCAAATTTCAGCATTGTATTTTGTCTCAAAGGGAATAAAAGAGTATCCACTCCCTGCATTAACCTCAGCCTGTCATATTTTTGAATCCTACATATCTCACTAAACCTGACAAGATTCCGAGGACAGGCCTAGCTAAAGTACCAAGGTACAGGGACCTACACAAAGTATACTGGTGACAGCTACGTGGGTCCCATACTCTTCTGACAGTTAAGGGCAGCAGCTTTGCACTTTTAGTATAGTTGGGTGCCATCTGTTTGTCTCCATTCTCCCAGAATACTCCCTAAGGACACGATTTCTTTTGCACAGCCTTTAGCAGACATTTTGTAGGACGTGCATACCGCTGTAGCCTCCGCACCTCCTCCCATCATGCTCCGTTCAAGCCCTTGTTTTTCCAATGGAATCTTCATTTTTGACATTTACTTTTGCCTTGAAATGTTCCGGCAGTGATGTGAAAACATGCACCATCAAGGTCTGTCATACCAGTTAGGATATCTGATGGGGAGAGATTTATCAGAGCCTCTTTTTTCAAATCAGAAACTGAAATTGATTCATAAGAGCATATACTTCTGTCCATCACTCTGAACATTCGCTGTGTGTGCATTTTTACCATATGTATGTAGTTAGTTATCCTCAGCCATAGCTTCCCCTCCGCATTACAGAATGTTAGAGGTCAATCCCAACTATACACTGAATTTCTCACTGCTCTGCTCTCCATCCTTTGTCTGTCTGTCCCTCCCTCCACCCTTCTCTAATAAAGACCATTCTGTTTTCTCCTACAATAAGATTGACTCTTTTTGTTTGTATTGACCTTCGGTGTTTGGCATAATAGTAATTGAAATCAGCAAACAGAGAACAGTTTATGGTTTTGTTTTTGTTAAGTAAATGATGCCCACATTCCTCCTGGAATTAGATTCCCAGGGCCTTTTATCTTACAAGATTTGTAAAATTAAACTCTAGACTAGAAGAAAATATATTTCTTTTTACTTAAATTTCAGCTGCTAAATGAAAATAGAAAGCATACATACTAATGTAGTATTTTGTGATAATGCCTTAAATGTCTTTGAAGCCTTGAGTTTTTGAAATCACCAATTACAAGATAATTTGTACAGACACCCCAGACTGATGTACAGTGTTACTTCTTACAATTGGAACTGCATAGCCATGAGGCTTGGTCTTTATTATAAAGATGGTGTTTGTAGGGGCTGGGGATGTGACATTCAGGAGGCTGTGGGTTCAGTCCCAGCAACACAGCCTGGTGGTCCATCGCTGTGATCCGAGTTTACGGCTTTCTATTCCAAATGCTGTGCGTTATTATTTAGAAGTGAAATTAAAGGCATGTGTTTAGCAGCTGTGGCCTACTGCCCCTGGGTACTTGAAATATCTGTTTCTTCCACCTTTGCAGGGGGCTGCAGCCAACCCAGAGAGTGAAGACCAGCAGCAAAGGCTGAGAGAAGCCGCCGAAGGCCTCCGAGTAGCAACCAATGCCGCTGCACAGAATGCTATTAAGAAGAAGATCGTCAACCGGCTGGAGGTCAGGAAAGAGGCTGGCTTTTAGGGTGCCAGCTGTGACTGCAAAGAGTTACCTGGAAAAAAAAAATCAAATCACCAAAATGATGCCCCTATAAAGAAAGTCAAATCAAAGTTAGCAGTGTTGGATAGTTTGGGTATTTTAAAAGAATTGACACAATTTGAAAAATTGCTTTAGTTCATAGCTGCCAAAGGCTCGGGTTCAGAGTTCAGCATTCAGAAATAGAATGAAGTCTTTTTACAGGAAGATCGGGGTTCTTTTTTCCTGCATTAAAGAATATATTCAGCAGACCAGCCATGCAGAGTTCCTGTTCTGTTGGAGGCAGTGACTTTTCCTAGGCTTCCTGTTGAGAATTTTAGAGTGGGGTGTCGCATCCACCCTCGACCAGCAAGGAAAACGCAACACCCAGAGCTCTTCTTGCAGCAGTTTTCAGGACTTTATTCAGAGTAATCTTTCTCCTTCTCCTTCTCTCTTTCCCTCTCTCAACCCTCTGTCTCTGGGCAAACCTCTCCCAGCCCTTAAGTAGGCATGGGCTGCCAACCCCGAACTGCCAGGTGGGCACTGCCCATAGGTTCACGCATATGCAGGCAGCTGATAATCATTGCGTGATCATAGCATAGGTCAGGCCTTAGCCATCTCAGGAGTTGATTATACATCTCCATCAGGTGTGACACCACGCAGCTCGCTACAGTGGGGGGCCAGTGAGCAGGATGGGACTGAGAAGGGAGAAAGAAGAAACTTTTTTTTGGTCATTTCTTTTCAGAATACTTTTTTCAATTAAAGAGTTGAAAAAAATAGGCACAAACTATGTAAGAAAAACATTTCTTTCCATGGATGTTAAAATTAAAATGTGGAGGGATGGAGGTCAAGTGACCTGGCTCTTTAATGTGAGTCCCCCGCCCCCATAGGCAGTCTGCTGGGCTCTGGAAGAAATCAGCCTCATTATTGGAAGTAGACAAAAGATAGAACTGGATTAATTACCTCAGAGGGGTGTGTCATATCTGAGCTGAAGCCTCTGCTATGAGAGGAGGGACATGGACGCCTCCATGGACATAAAAAGCAGCCTGGGCTTCATGGGGCAGATTTTCTTTCCCTGGAACGTTAAGACTTCGTGCTGCCTGCCAAGGCCATCTCAGCATTGCAACTGTCTCTTATCTTTTGTATTTTCAATTTCCATTTCTTCTGTGGTAACTTCATACATGAACATATTTAGATCATATCCATCCTTGTTGCACTCCCCAGCCCCTGGACCATTTCTCTATATCCCCTTCCCAACTTCACGCCACTGGCGCTACCCAGCACCTCCTCTTCCTCTAATAATAATAATTCACTCAGTCCAAATTATGTTGCTTACATGTACATGGATATAGGCTCCCTCCAGGAAGCATAGGCAACCTATGATGGGCTCTGCCTCTTCTTTACCCATTGGCCATCCACTGCCAGTAGCTCCTCAGCTAGGTGTGGGGTCTCATGAGCCTCTTCCTGCTCCATGCTGAAGAGTTGGCTGGCTTTATCATTTGCAAAACTGGGGGACATCAGGGTAGAAAGATCGAATAGCCAGAGGTCAGGGAAGTTCTCTGTGAAGTAACATCTTCGGGTATGACAGGGCTATTGTGCTCATGAACTCACAGGCACCTGTGCTGGGCAGCACAAGACCTGTAACCGATCAAGCAAGTCTTACGAAAAGCAAGTGAGGTGAGCTTCCATGCCTTCCAGTCCTTACCTCTTCATACGGGAGTGCAAACCCAAGACAGGCAGCAAAGAGCGACAAGGTTGAGGTCATTGTTGACTTTGAAGATGTAGTGTCTGCCCCAGTCATGGAAAGGCAAGGCATATGAATTTGCGAGTATAATATTAGACTGACCTGTGTCACTGTCCTCTGCAGGTTGCAGCCAAGCAGGCTGCAGCTGCTGCCACGCAGACCATTGCAGCCTCCCAGAATGCAGCTGTGTCCAACAAGAACCCCTCAGCCCAGCAGCAACTGGTCCAGAGCTGCAAGGTAAGCTCACTGTGTGCCGAGAGCCAGGTCTGCAACATGTTACTGATAGCATTAGACCACCACATGCCCTGGTAATTCATTTAAGGCAGGTCTTCCAGGCTCCTAATCCAGTTTGCGGTGGCTCCATGCTCCAGGTGTATACACGTCTGGTCTTTGTCCATTAAGTAGATTGTCTGTGTTTGGAAGGAATGGCTTTTTCTTCCAGCATTATCTTTCCTTTATCCACATCATTTTTAAGAGACTGAATTAAATAAAGAGAATTGATGAGGCCATTTCAGAGCTTTGAAATAGAAATGGAAATGAGCCCTTGGCTTTCCAGAACTCCTTCCCCTCTGGGAAGCTGGTCAAATCCAGTCTCCACACACTACAGCATGTTGACTCCCTGCTTACTCCTCATCTGGGGTCTGCTTTGTCCCATCTGCCTTCTGTGGCCTCATGTTTTGGTGCTTTCCGTTACCTGCTGCTTGTTTGTCTCTGTTTTTCTGGAGCAGGGGCATTGGTGCTGTGTTAAGGCCAGCTTACCACAAACATTCTCTGTTCCCACCAAGAGGCTTGACTCTTTCAGGACACCTTTGATGGGTACCAGATACATCATCTTGCAGAGCCATTGGCCACACATGCTGGGGCATCTTACTTAGAGTGTTGGCAGTGGAGGCTGGTGACAGGCATGTCTGATTGTGACAGTATTCTGACAGTTAACCTGTTGTGATTTTTTCCCTCCAATCCTCTGAAAGATAAGTCACCCGAGGGAAATGTCACTTCTTCAGTAGTGGCCGTGCTTCCGAAGGGACTCAGTTCTCCTCCAGAAATGGCCATGCTGCTGGGGAAGAGTTGCCTAGATCTATTCCTGAATCTGGTTTTTCTGAGGTCCCCCTTGTAGAGTTGACTGTGTTCTAGGGGAAGAGCATCTTTAGGACGCAGGGATCTGAGGTCCTTTGTGCTTAGAATCTGTGGAAGAAGAGCTTGCTGAGAGTACCGCCTCTGCTCAAACAGTGTACTTCTTTCTTATACTATTCAGTTGCCAGCAGGGTGGGAAAGTGGCCTTTTCCCTCCTCTAGGACCACAAGCTGCTCACGTCTGGGAACCTGTTACAGAATCAGTCTTCTCTCCCTCTTTGCTAAAGGGGCTGAAGGGATTAGATCTCTGAGCATCCCTGCCAGGAAAGGAGAGCGACGCTAAAGGACGGACTGATGCTGAGAGGGAGGATGGATCAAGTTTCTGCCATCAGCCTGGAAAGGACCTGGGCACATATCCATAGGGATGCTTTTAAATACTTTTTACTCTGGCTAGGGGTGGGGTCTGGACACCAGGCCAGAACACACTGGCACCTCCACCAGCACCATTTCCGGTGGTGGCCTTCAGCCCTCTGAAGCCGGCCCCATCAGAGGATAGTTAGGAAGAACTCAGTAGATGGACTGAATGGCTCCTGAGGTGACTCTGGAGGTGACGGTCATGTGGCAATCCTGCTTTGCCATGGCCCCCCTCTCCTGTTTCGGGCTTTCTCATTTGAGAAAAGCTAAGTACTGGTTGGAACAGAGAAGCAGGAGACATGCCCCCATGTAGACTGAGGCCCACAATCCATACCCACAAAGTCAGAGGCCTGAGCCTGTAAACAGACTGGTTCATGATCCTCTCTCTCCCCTACTACTTCTGGCCATGGGGCCATCTGACTCAGTTTACCTCCTTGTGAATTCTGTACTCTTTGATTTTTGCTCTTCAGTCCGCATGGCTAGAAGCTTGTGAGTTTTGACTCAGAATGTTCTTTCAAGGCTTTGTTATAGAGGATTCTATCAAATATCCTGAGACCATTAGCACTGTTGTTAAAGTGGGAGGGGTGGGGAGAAGAAGACGTGGAAACTGGAATTCAGCGTTGGGAAGGACCCCGCTGGCGCAGTATCCAACGTGCGAAACCGGCGTCCTTGGGAGTGGATCGCGCAACAGCGAACAGCAGCGCTTTGGGTCATTCCCCTGCCCCTTCGCTGGTTGTTCCTCTCTGCGCATGCTCAGTTCCTCTTTTCTTACCTCTCGCAGGCGGTGGCCGATCACATCCCTCAGCTCGTTCAGGGGGTGAGAGGGAGCCAAGCTCAAGCAGAAGACCTCAGTGCCCAGCTGGCCCTCATCATCTCCAGCCAGAACTTCCTGCAGGTAACAGACACCAGCAGCATGGTCCCTTGTGGAAGCCCCAGCTGGCAATCCACCCTTTGTCTCTAAGGAAGGGAACATGCCTGTGTAGACCCCACAGCCATGGCTAAGGTTTTGTCTGAGCAGCTGCAAGGCCTCTGTACATTTCAGGTGAGGGAGATGTCACTGGCCAAGCTGAATGCTAGTGATCAAGGCACACACCAGTGGGTTGGTTTTCAGGTGCTGCCCACGCCTCCACTGTACAGAGATAAAACACAGCTGTTTTTGCCTACTTTCTTGCGTCTTTATTTACAAACACAGAGAGATACATTAGCAGGGGTGTGGGGAGGATATATAATCTTTTCTTCAATGTTAACGATACCTTTGTTAATTCGTTGAGAATATCATGCACTGCAATTTGACCAGATTCACTTCGGCTCCTCACCTTAGCTTCTTCCAGAACCACCCTCACCTCTTTACCCACAACTTAGGCTCCTCAGTTTTTACAATTGAATAACCTATTGGCTCTAGTTTATGTTGTGCATATACTTCTGCTGCATGCACACTAGAGGGTGGTGACACTGCCAGGGGCCACACCCTTAAAGGAAACTGACTCTATTAGCATCTGACACATGGGGACTCATGAACCCCTTCCCAGTTCACACGAGAAGAACGCTGCCTGGCTGGGTATTGCGCAGGTCTTGTGCCGACCGCCATGGCTGTTAAGAGTTCCTGAACATCGCAGTCCTGTCCTGTCCAGAAGACAGTTTTGTTCCAAACCTCCCTTTCTACTGGCTCTTAAAGGCTTTCTTTTTTTAATTGAAAATATTTTTTTCATACAATATATTCTAATTGTGATATATAATCCTCTGAATTACATTCATTGTATATACACCATCTGGGCATTGAACCTAGCATGAGAAGCAATTGTTCTAGCCCTGAGCTTCAGCCCCGCCCTGCCTTTGTAATGTGGGCGCTTGTGATTCAAAAGGTCTCCCATGTCACTGTACTCTACCTTTAACCATTGTCCCTTTATCAGACATGCTGGTTTTTATTTGGGGGCCACTCTAAGCACCCTGTAATTCAGTCCTCTTTGTGTGCTCATTCTTCACCCCCAACTTGAGTTATTTACTTGGGTGAACTCCTAGAAATCAGTTTGCCAACAGCTTACTTTTTCTTTGTCACATTAGGATTTAGAAGATCTTTCCCTTTTCCTTAGTAATCACGGATCCAACTGTGTGTTTAGTCTGCACCCAGGCGAACCATGGAGAGTTAGGATTAAGCAGTGTGGGGGTGCCTCTCAGTCCACGCTGGCTGGACCTGCTTGCTAGTGCTCTCTCCCACCCCTTCCCTCCCCGTTTCCTCCTTTCCCTTCGACCTTTTTTCTCTGTCCTTTTTTTTTTCTTTTCTCCTGTTCTTTTGTTATTATGTATTTGTTTGTTTTGGTTTTTCGAGACATGGTTTCTCTGTGCAGCCCTGATTGTCCTGGAACTTGAGCTGTAGATCAGGCTAGCCTTGAAAGCACAGAGACCCAGTACCTGCCTCTGCATCCTGAGGGCTGGGATTTGAAAGCATGTGTCACCACTCCCAGCTCTCTCCTACTCTTTTAACTGCTATTGTAGATACTTAGATCTTTATGAGATGTCTCTTAAGAGCAACAGAATCAACAAACCAAAAAGTATGTGTTTAAGCCAGGTAGTGGGGAGACCCCCTGACTATCATGGGCTTGAGAAACACATGGCATCGCCATGATTCTTGAGGCATAGCAAATTACAAGAGAAGACTTTGCCATATTCGATTATATACTGTGTATGGATGAAAGCAATCTGAGAGATTTGAATAGAAAAAGTAATCAAGTTAGAAACTGCAAAGCTAACATTGAGCTACTTGGGAGCTATAATCCACAGAAACATCCTAATGTGGCAATGACTCCAACTTCGAGCTGGTGTATTAGTAATACCTCAGGTGCTGCAAGGCTTTCCTGGAGAAGACTCAGTAGATGGTCCTGACCACCACTATGGAGCAACTCACTCACCAAAGCCGTGCCCAAGGGTGGTGTCAGTCCTTAGCCCCTTGTGCTTTCTGTCTTTTTATCTGACTTACTGTATAGCTTTAAAATAGCTATAGGCGGAATTTAGGTATATGTTCAGAAAGATAAAAATACCAAAACATAAGACAGTTTGAGGTGTGGCTAAGTATTTTTAGACTAATTGAACCTCTAATCTTGCCCTAATTACAAAACAGTGAAACAAACAAATATGAAACAAAATAGAACCCAATAAAGTAAGATTAAGTAAGAACGACTTACAAGGTCAGCATCTTAGCCTGCCAGCCTGGGTAGTCTGGTCTAACGAGAGTGTGTGCATGGCCAGCACCCAGTGGTGTCATCTGCTTGCTTTATAACTCTCTATCCTAGTCTCTTGTGAAAATAACTCCATCCATATCAGCCTTCCATTTAACTCTGGAAGAGTTTAAACTCAGACACACTGAGAGCATTGAAATATTTGATGATGCTGGCCTGCAAGTCCAACAGGCCGTCCTGTGCTATGTGGTGAAGATGGAGTGACAGACTGATAAAAGTAGCATCTTTACTCCTGCTTGGTTTTTGTCTTGTGTTTTCGAGCTTTGTTCATATTTGAGTCACTGCCTCTTAGATGGGGCGGGTGCTTAAGTAGAACATGAGTTAAGCTGGGAAGTTAACAAATACAACTGAAATTTAAAAATGTTTTATATATTTGTGGTCTATATTTTACTATTGGGCTACCCTCCCCCCAGCCTGAATATACATTTTCAGCTTTCCTCATGAATATTGTAGAACTGCCCTTCCAGAAGGATGAGCAAATCCAAATTTACAACTCGCAGTATATAGAGCATACTCTTTAATACATCTTTTATAGGATGGAGTTAAGAGCTTTAAGAAAGCATGTTAGCTTGTTTGTTCTTTAAATTCGGTTTGACTTGGTTTCATATCCTTTGTTTTCAAATGTTAAGCATTTTTCATGCACTTCAGTATTACGTTTTTAAGGCCTGATAACCTGAAATTATTCAAGCGCTTTAATACTTAGGTCTGGTTCTTCCGCTGATTCTCATTAGTTCTTTAAATACTAAAAGTAGTACTTTTACCCTGAATATTTATGACCAGGCACTCACATCATTACCGTTTTTCTGACACATACTTACAGCATACATTTTTAAAGCTTTAAAAGCCTGCATGCTTTTGAGTCAGAAAAACTACTTCTATAATTTTACACACTGAAAATTACTGAGTTTTAGCTAATTCTTTACAATTTTTTTTCTACACCGGCAAGGAAATGTACACATGCCCAACAATAGGAGACTGAGACACATCGACAGGACTCATAGAACACTGTATACCTAGGAAAGCGGTAGAACTGGATATTGTAAAACAACACAAACAGCCTCCCCTGTTCTTGAAGATGTATCTACATGTGCATAGACATTCATGCCTGCTGAGTGTGTTTTGGTTTGTGAAAAAGTAAGATCATATTTTCCTTTATTTTTCTGGTCTAATAGATGTATTTAAATGTCAGGGTAAAGGACTGCTCTAAGAAACACTAAAGAAATTTTTTTTATTAGATAGCTATCTTTGGAATCTAATTTAAATGAGAATTTCAAGTCACTTTCATCAGTTTGCCTGTCTTGCCCCTTATGGTGCTTTGTACTGCCCAGAAATACCTGATTTACCATGGTAATTATTATTTTAAGATGTATTTAATTTTAGGTTACATGTTTGTGTTTTGCCTATGTGTTTGTGTGTACCGCGTGTGTAGACCATGGAGGCCAGAAGAGGGCATCAGATTCCCAAGAACTGGAGTACAGTTTTGTGAGCTGCCCTGTGGGTCCTGGGAACTGAACTTGGGTCCTCTGCAAGAGCAGCCAGTGTTCTTTACTGCTAAGCCCCACCTCTCCAGACCTAGGAGCTAGTTAGTATTTAATGTCTCCCTTAGTATTATTCTTTATGGCTATGACAACAATTACCATAACCAAAGACAACTTAAGGAAGAAAGGATTTATTGTGTCTTAGGTTCCAGAAGGATGGAGTCTATTAATGGTGGAGAGGGTATGGCCTGGCACAATAGCGACAGAACTCTGGCTTATCACATATTGTCTACATATAGGAAGCAGCTAGAAAGATATGAGAAACTAGGGCGATGCTGTGAGCCTTCAAAGCCTTGCCCTCGCATGCTGGCTAGTTTTATGTCAACGTGTGATAAGCTATAGCTTATGGGAACCTCAGCTGAGAAAGTGCCCCAGAAGATGGGGCTGAAGAAGAGAAGCCTGTAGAGCATTCTCTTAATTCATGATTGACGGGGAAGGGTCCAACCCATTGTAGGTAGTGTCACCCCTGCCCTTGTGGTCCTGGGTTCTATAAGCCAATGGGCTGAGCAAATCATGGGAAGCAAGCCAGTAAGCAGCACCCCTCCACGGCCTCTGTATCAGCTCCTGCCTCCAGGTTCCTGCCCTGTTTGAGTTCCTGCCCTGACTTCCCTCGAAGATAAATAGTGCCGTGGAAGCGTAGGATAAATAAACCCTTTCCTCCTCAAGTTGCTTTGGTCATGGTGTTTCGTCACAACAGCGATAACCCTAAGACCCCTAGTAGCACACTTCCTCCAGCAAGGCTCTACCTTGTAAAGATTCCCCAAGTGTTCAGACACGTGATCCTGTGGGAGACATTCCTCATCCAAACAACCACACCTTGTGTTAGGGCAAAAGTTGTTCTGGTCCCTATGGAGGCAGTGCTGTTGCTTCTTTCAGCATCTTGTTGCCCAGGAGATATCTTACTTCCTGTTCATCTCTCCGCAGCCTGGAAGCAAAATGGTGTCCTCTGCCAAGGCGGCTGTCCCCACTGTGAGTGACCAGGCTGCAGCCATGCAGCTGAGTCAGTGTGCGAAGAACCTGGCCACCAGCCTGGCCGAGCTGCGTACCGCCTCGCAGAAGGCAAGTGGGGCCTTGTGCCAGTGGTTAGCTCTTCAGGCGGCTTCTCATCTCTTTGTGATGGTGTGGTATGAAGGCTGCCCAGGCAGTAGCACTGCTGGGCCAGTTTCTCAACAGAGCCGTCTCTTTCATTTAAAGAACATTGAAGATAGCACTGTGGGGTAATATTTAGCTTAAGCTCCCAGGCTTGCTCATCACTTTCCGGTTACAGATGACTTCAAGCTCTTCCTGGGACAGGTGATGGTCTGTTTTCAGGCTTAGGTCAGACTGCTGGTCTTAAGTGTGTTGATAACCAGATCAATTGCAGGTCAAATAAATGTGCTGAATAGCTTTTTGTTGCTAAGGCAAATACCAAAGAGAATCAATGTAAAAGGAACAAAGGTTTAGTTAAGCATGGAGGCACTTGGTAGATGAGGCAGAAGGTCATCTTTGGTTATTTGGCTACATAGGTCATCCAGGTCTGTGTAAGACCCTGCCTTAAAAAAAAAAAAAAACAAAGGAAGAGCGAGTACACTGAAGGAAGGAAAGGAAAGAGAGTGAAGAAAGGAAGAAGAAGGGACATCATGGCGGGTTTCTGTTCTCTGTTAGCTGGTCTACTTGCCTGTGGCCGGTAGCAATACTGTGTGCCTTGTAGTGGCAACACTATGTGTCTTGGTAAAAGTTCTGGCGAGTGGAATTTGCTTACTTCATGGCAGCCAGGACGCGAAAGATCTGAGATGGAACCAGGGTCCTAGTATCGCCTTCAAAGGCGCGCTCCCAATAACCTACAAGGCGCCACTTCATAAAGGTTCCAACACCTCCCAGGAGTGCCAGGGGCTGGGACTAATCCTTCTTCTCATGAGGCTCCAGCATTTCAGACCCAAACTAAAGCGACAATTGATGAGTAATTCATATCTTCCATGTATCATCTTGAGAACTTTAAAACAAATTATATATGTAGAAAATATAGTTTGGAGTCAGGCTATCATCTTAGCTGTGATTTTTTTTTTGCCCTAAAATGTTTTTATACCTTACATGGACATGTTTGCCTTACAGAACCTCAGTAGAACAAAACTGAGGACCAAGTACATTTCTGTCTCTGAAACTCAGTTATCAGAGGAGTTCATTATAACTCTGATGTAGTTATTAGCATGAAGTTCTGGCTTGATTTCATTTTTTCCCTTGTAGCAATCCCTTTATAGAAACTAGCAGCCTCATAAAGTGGTGAGAGAAGAAAGTAGAAGCCAACTTGAAAGCCTGACATGAACAGAGATTCTCCATTGCCAAAATGAAGTGCCAGGGGCCCTAGACTATCTCCAGCAAAGACGGTCTTTGAGCTATTTTTCAAAGAGGTCCTGGAATCATCCACACTGTAACAGCCTGGTGTGTGTGTGGTGGGTGCTTATTAGAATGTAGGTACCCAGCATGCCCCTGGCAAGCCCATCCCCAGCACCAACCATGCAGCCCCCACAGCTACAGGCTGATTCCTCAGTGAATCTTAGCATATGCCAACATCACAACAGCTACCCCGGGACAGTGAGCCCCTAAGTGATACTTAAGCATGACTGTCTGCTGGTCCAGAAAGAGGCCACAAGAGCTTTTCATTTTTTTTTTTATTGAAAGAAAAAAAAAAGAGAGATTCCCGCCTCCTCCCAGCCTCCCATTTCCCTCCCCCTCCTCCTCCCCCCACTCCTCTCCCCCTCCCTCTCCAGTCCGAAGAGCAGTCAGGGTACGTCAGAAGGCATGAAGACTCTGAAATCAGGTAGTGTGGATTTGAATTGGGCCTCTGTCATTGTCACCTTTGTTGACCTCTCTGAGCTTCTGTACCTAACAACATGGACACCTAAAGATCAGCCACCTCATATTTACTGCTGCTTCCGCAGAACGATAATTTATAAGTGTTGAGAATATTGTTAGGCAATATTACATATGCATAAAATTTATTAATGTGTTTTGGGGCCATGAAGTCCTGACTGTTGGAGGCCATGTTTGAAATGATCAAGAGATTTAAATAAGTAAAGCAAATAACTAGATGGAGGAGTTTATAAATCTTTAGTATGGAAAGCTAATGATTTATGGTGTTGAAACCTATGAAAAGAAATTGCTGTGGGCTCTCTGAGGAGTCCTTCCTCGGTTTGCTTATCCACTCCTTTGCTGCATGTGTCCCGAGCCTCTGTACACACACTCCCGAGTACAGCCCAAGCCTGTGTACCTACAATGCTCTGCTGTGTGCCCTGTCGCTGCAACCCAGGCCTGGTGAATCAAGGATGCATCTTCCAGGTCTGAGTGTAAAGTAGCCTCAAGGAGGTTTCTAAGTGTCTGCAGTCCTGAGACACACATAATTAATGACTTAGGAGAAATGTGGTTAAGGACCCGAGTGACGAAGGTTCTGTCCTCTCTGGGGAAATACTTGCTACCTTTGCCTTCTCCTTGAGTCAGTTACCGGGAGTGTCTAGGAAAACATTTAATAGGTTGTAGAGTGTTGGAGACACTTTCCCAAGCCTACTGTATGCACACATCCTCCACTCTGTTGGCAGGCCCATGAAGCCTGTGGTCCCATGGAAATCGATTCCGCACTCAACACAGTGCAGACTCTCAAGAGCGAGCTGCAGGATGCCAAGATGGCCGCTGCAGAAAGTCAACTGAAACCACTTCCAGGAGAAACGGTAAGGCATTTGGGGTGTGGGTCATGCCATCTTCTCGCTCATTCTCCCTCCCTCCCTCCCTCCCTGCCTGCCTCCCTCCCTGCCTGCCTCCCTCCCTCCCTCCCTCCCTGCCTCCCTCCCTCCCTACTTTCATTCCTCCTTTTCTTTCTCCCTCCCTCTGTTCTTCCTTCCTTTCCTCCTTTTTCATTTGGTTACAGTATCTCATCATGTAACCCAGGTGACTCTGCAAACTCCTAGGACGGACTGATACAATGTGAATTGTCCATTTACACCAAGCAGTAGGTCTAGTAGAGGACAAAATAGTGTAATTTTTACTTGTTTTGTCCATTTGTATGTGTGCGTGCGCGTGCACACGGTGGGGGGGGGGGTTGTACATACTATGTTCCACCATTGGCTATAGTGGACCAGACTCCATCTTCAGTTGAAGGTATGCCCTTCATTGGGGAAGGTGTGTGTTTTAGACTGTATATGTTCTCTTATGTCTTTCTGTCCATCATCGTATACCTATGCATCTCTCCTAGACAGCATCCTCATATGCTCGTTAACTATCTGTACCCTAGACCTTTACCAGTTTCGTTTTTTATTTGGTGGACAAAACAAGCTGGCATGTTGTTTATGAGAGACACGCCCTCTTCCTTCCTCCACAGTCTCAGTTGCCACTCCAAACCTCCAGTTTTCTTTAATGTCTTTCAGTTTGAACTCCTTGAGGGATAATGGTCCCACCAGCCAGGAAGCTGGTGCAGTTGGATGCCTGCCTGCTTCCTGCCAAGGCGTAATCACTGCCCACTAATGATTTCTTTTGGACTTTCTGAAGGCCTCATGCTAATCACTACAGTCTGCTAAGGAGCTGCATTCATTTGCTGAAGGCCGTCTTAGCTAGGTCCCTCCAGAAGTGGGGCTTAGCGAGGGTCAGTAGCTCACACAGTTTCACACAGCTAGTGGGGCCTGCACTGAGCTCACTTAGTCTAAGCCGGGCCCTTTTCCCCTGTTCTGCCCAGCTGACTAGGGTGAGAAAGAGCTCAAGTTCAGGTTCTGATCCGCATCATTGATCTAAATCATGCTGAGACCTCAAGAGAATGTTTCTTTTCTAAGTTCTGCCTTCCTTGGATTTCCTTACAGCTAGAAAAGTGTGCTCAGGACCTGGGAAGCACCTCTAAGGGAGTGGGCTCCTCCATGGCACAGCTCCTCACCTGCGCTGCTCAAGGCAATGAACACTACACAGGTAGGACTGACTCTCGGGGTCTCCGGGATGCCTGCGGCGGGGTTGCACACAGGTAGGACTGACTCTCGGATTCTCTGGGATGCCCATGCCGGGGTTGCACGCAGGTAGGACTGACTCTCAGGGTCTCCTGCTGCCCGCGGTGGGGTTGCATTCAGGTAGGACTGACTCTCAGGGTCTCCGGGATGCCCGCAGCGGGGTTGCATGCCCAGGACAGGGTTGTACGCCCAGGTCGGGGTTGCACGCCCGCGGTGGAGTTGCACGCCTGCAGGTCTGGAGAGAAGGTTCGCTGGCAGACAGTAAACTTTTCCTCCGGCTTCATGGCACATCCATCAGGACAATAAGCTTGCCTTTTCCCCCCAGCTTGACAACATCCGTCAAGCACAGTTGCTAAGTTCTTCCCAAGCATGGTTGATACTTTTCCCACGGCTGTGATGAAAATACCTGACGAGTGTCCAGTTAAGTGGGGAAGTGTTTTTGACTCATAGTTTAAGGCAATAGAGTCCATCATGGCTGAGAAGTCATGTTGGCAGGACCATGAGGCAGCTGGTCACATGGTACCCACAGTCAGGAAGCAGAGAGAGATGGATACTGCTTCTCAGCTTGGCTGCCTTCTATTTATTCAGTCCAGAGCCCCAGCCTATGCTCATGCCTGCATCTACGATGGGCCTTCTCACCTCATTCAACCTAATCTCCAAATTCCCTCACAGACATAACTAAAGATCTGTCTCCTTAGCCTGGCTCGTCTCTATTCTGTCAACTTGACAAGGAGATAACGTAATAAAATTATCCTTAAACTACATGTAGATCCCTTGTTAGACACCAAGCAGTAATTGTACATGTTTAGGACTATCTCTAACTCCAGAAATCCCACCAAAGTATAGAAACATAAAAGCTAGAGAAAAAAGAATGTTCTCAAAGTCAGAGGGAAGGCAGGCGATGGGAATGGTGGAGCTGAATGAGTCCAGGGAGGGATGGAAGGAGGGTAACCAGTGAGAAGGAAGCTGGGTTGTGTTGCTGGACAAGCCACTAAAGGGACCTGAGTTTTCCAATGCCAAGTGTCTGTCCCTGAAAGGCAGAAGAATCCTTAATTAGGAATCGTGAGGAAGAGGCTGTGTAGCTAATGAAAGGGAAAAGCAGAGACTGCTGGCTGGGAGTCATGACATCTGTTTCCGGTTTCTGTACCAGGGTGTAGCCCCCTGTGTGTAAGTGAGGCTGCGGTAAGGCTGTAGTGTGCACCAAGGCTGCATCCTCACAGGCTTGGAACTATTCTCTCGCCCACCCCATGTGATCTCTTTTCCCTCCCTCCCTCCCTCCCTCCCTCCCTCCCTCCCTCCCTCCCTCCCTCCCTCCCTCCCTCCTTCTCTCCCTCTTTCTCTCTGCTGTTATAAATTAGGAAATGCCTTGAGAGAAGAAGCAGCCCTGAGCCTTGGGCTCCTCTTTGCTCTTTTCATCCTTCCAAGATCTTGGCTGGCTCCACCTTGATGCCTTCCTGTTGCCCAACTGACTTCAACCACATGTTTCCCAGTTTCTTTGTGAGAGGGTTGGTTTGCAGTGAATTAATCTGCCATTCCTCTAAGCAAAATAAAAAATGCACATATTAGTTGGAAAATAAAAGAACAAAACAGGAAGTCAAGTGGTATCGTATAACACAATATGTGCAGTAATAAAAATCATAACTGTCCTATGCCTCATCAGAGAATACGGGAATGTTTTAGAGGAGACCAGAGTGTCGAAGATCACCCAGAACACTTTGAGGGGCTCCCAGAAGAAAGGGAAATGTAGGTATGACTTCTTACAAACTAGAATACAGGAGAGAAGTTTACGCTCTAGAAACTCCTGCATGATCCTAGAAGTCTGTCAGATTCCATGTAGATGATAAAATGTGTGCTTCAGGGAGGGGAGACTCTGCTGGAGCCCTCGAAGGTACATCACCTGGTACAGACAACATGCAGGATGGCAAGCAGCCTCTTTGCTTGGCATCTGAAAAACAGCCTAGATAGCAAGCCATTCAGCTTTGGCAGGCATTGGGAAGGTGGTGTTGAAATGGGTGCTGTGTGTACGAGTTCTCAAAGGTGAGTGGGAAGACTGAGTCAAGGAACTGGGAAGCTTCTAGTAAGAAGGAAGACACAGCTGGGAAGCTGAGCCAAGGTGCAGCTACCAACGGGTCTCGTAGGCAGCATGAGCAGCTTCCAGTTTCACCAAAATCCATGGGAAACCATTGGAGGGTTGTAGCTGTGGAGACAGGTGATAGTGGCCTCTGTGTGACTCTTCCTCCTGTGTGGGGAATAGACTGCAGAAAGCAGAGACACTGACAGCCAGACTGCTGAATTTGTCTAGATAAGATGGCGATCTTCTGTGAGCGTTGGTCAGCTTTCTGTCACTCAAATAAAATAGTTGAGGTAATTAGCTTCCATAGAGAAAAGGTTTATTTTGGCACATGGTGACTCTAGTCTATAATGATGGCATAAGATGGCAGGAGAACGCAGTAAAACAAAACCGCTTACGTCATGGCCAGAACGTAAGAGTGAGAAGGAAGACACAGAGGGTGTCTCCCATAGCCATCTTCCAGAGCACAGGGCCAGTGTCCTGAAGTCCTCCCACTCGGCCCTGTGGTGTAAAGCTATTAGCATCACCTTGTCTTTAACATATGGACCTTTGGTGTTCAGACATTCACGATCTAGAATATGGCAGTGGTGCATACAGGGTGATAGATGAAAGAAGCAAGCTGACACTGCTTGATAACTGGTGTGGCAGACATGGAGATAAGGAGAAAAACAAGGATTCTTGGCCCGTCAGCTAAATGAAGGGTTCCATGAGCTGCTAGAGTTAAGATCGCAAGATTGCTAGGGTCGAGGGTTGAAGTTCAAGGATGCAGTTCAGTTCTAACTTCAGATGGACTTGGCTTAAAGTATTTAGTGTGTGTACCTATAGAGATGCTGTAGGCAGCTTGCTCTCTGACTCTCTTAGAAGAGGAGGCTTGGCTGGAAATGGAGATTTTGTAATTATTAGTTTAGTCATGCTCATTGAAACCTTAACTGTGGAAAAGTTTGCCTGGAGTGAGTGGTCGACTGTGAAAAGGTTAACTAGTGAAGCGTGAAGCTGAATGGTAGACATGGGAGCCGCATCCATGGGTGAGAGATAACGTGTCTCTGGAGACAAAGAGCTGCTGCCCAGAGAGTCCCGTGGGGCAATGGAGATGCCTCCATTAGCTTTAGGAGTAAGGAGGTCCTTGCCCATCTGGTTGGGGGCAGTTTCAGCAACTGAAGAGTGTGGGGAGCAAGGGAAGAGAGAGCAAGGTGGACAGTTCCTCACTGAGTCCAGGATCCCTCCTTCCATGTTTGAGACGTGGAATATTCAGGGGCTACATATTAATTATTAGTGGGCTGTACCAGAATGTAAGTGGGTTTTTGTTTGGCCAGTTAAATAGTCCAAATACATTTCTAGGGGCTGGAGAGATGGCTCAGTGGTTAAGAGCATTGTCTGCTCTTCCAATGGTCCTGAGTCCAATTTCCGGCAACCACATGGTGGCTCACAACCATCTGTAATGAGGTCTGGTGCCCTCTTCTGGCCTGCAGGCATACATGCAGAAAGAATATTGTATACATAATAAATATTTAAAAAAAACAAATACATTTCTAAATCATTCAACATAGCTACGTACAAGCTTTTACTCAAAACAGAGTAGAAGATTACATCATTTCTAAATTCATCTTGGAGCCTTGCATTGCGGTCCAGCACTGGCTTGGCATGCAATACGTGTGAATTCTGGAAATAACAAATATTCTGAGAGCTGGGCGTGGCAGCATGTGCCTGGAGACAGAAGGATCAGGAGCTCAAAGCTAGCGTGGGTAACATGAGACTCTCTTTGAAAAACAACTTCACAGTATGCTGATATGTCCGATATCTCTTGCTGTCCTGAAACTCTGCTACTGAGTATAACTGAAGATCCAGATGTGAACAGATATCTGTGTTCTCCAAGGATTGTAACTATGAGAACAGATGTGTGCTCTACAGCCTGCCCCTGCTGGGTTACAGATCTTCATGTACACATGACCAGAAGAGAAATACGTGGTAGTAGGGTCATGATGAGAAGGAAGAGACATTGCTGATTTTGGCCACATGACCCTATAGTGATTCATGGCTGTGAATGCAGCCATATTGGACCTTCAGTGTTCAATGGACTCACTGGTGGCCTTGTTTCATCTTCTTGATAACGTGGCTTCCTCTCTCTGGGAAACCTGGTTCCTCCCAAAAGGAGCCTTGGTTGTGCCTTGTGATTTCCCAGTGAGATCTCCATAGAAGATCCATGGAAAGGACAGGTGCAGGGTCTTCGAGCTTGGCTTTCCAGTTTCTGCCTTTCAGAAATCATCTTAAAGAACAGTAGGGTGGCTCAGCGGGTAAAGATGCTTGCTGCCAAGCCTGATGATCTGAGTTCAATTCCTGGAACCTACGTGGAGGAAGAAGAAACTGACTCCCACAGTTGTCCTCTGACCTTGTGCATGCCACACCTGCCTCCACACGTACACACAGACCTGCACCTACACCTAAACTGTCACATTTGCTCACACAAAATAAGTAAATAAAATGTAATCTTAAAATTTTTATATCTTCTTAACCTATAAAATATTTTCTATCTAGTAGCTTTATATAAATACAATTTTTCTAAATGCGTATTATGAATGTTTCATTTTTTAAATTCTTACAAAATTTGAATAGAAGTGGATTTAAGAATCCAAATAATAAAAGGGAAGTGGCAATAGGAGATGTCTTTAAAAAAGAAAAATTGCAGCCTAGAATCTTCAACAGTCAGTTCTCAGTTACTCCTGAAGCGTTTGGGAAGCTATGGCCTATGAGAGAGACAGCAGTCTAGACACACACTTGGCAGGGCAGACGGTGAGATAGATGATAGCCTGACCACATCTGGAGTTCTGCGTGAGGACATCCTTCAACCCTGAGCCAAAAGCTGAAACAGAAAGTGTTTCTCCTCTGGCCTTAGCTTTATTTATCCTTGTGTTTTCTATTCTGGACTTCTTAGTGCCTGCACACACACAAACACACACACAGACCTGTCACACACATAACACACACACACATACACACAACTATCACATGCACACACATACCTGTCACACACATCACATACACACCCATCACATGCACAACATATCTGACATACATATCACACACACACATACACAAAAGAAAGAAATCCCGAGTTTAATGCCCTTCTTCCCATAGGCTGGCCGACAAAGCATAGATTGACAATATTGTGACCTGCCATGGTTAGGCTGCAACACTCCATCTCAGCTGTGTGACACGCAGATCATTCATTGAGTCTGCAGCTACAGAGATGGCTTTATGGGGTCTGGGGCTTTTCTTCTTACGGAGCCTCATGGGTATGACAGGGAAGGCCGCCAGCTGTGTCTGCGATGACTCAAAGAACAACTCTGAAGACAGCTATACTCCAGCCTGAAAGGAGAAGCTTCCGTGCATAGTGCCAATAAGAGGCCCTCACACCTCAGTGTTCCCAAGAACATTCTAAAGACTGTGTGGCAGGAAGCTAGGAACCTCAGATCCAGCTCCAGTGCTGCCTAGGAAGTGTCCTGTGGTCAGGACACTGCCACTGCTAGGCCTTCTGGGCAACCATTTCTTGAGTAAAACTTCATGGTAGATCAGACCCCTTTGTCCACAGGAGAAAGTCCCCCGCCCTCCGTCCTCTCTGTGGTGGTCTGGGGTCCTCACGGTTGGACATATGTTTGTTCTGCATGAGGTGATGCTGAACCTTTAGAGGACTGGTATACATTCATCGTGGCTCCACAGACCTGCTGTCTGCATCAAAATGGATTTAAAGATAGGCACTCACAAGAAGAGATCCAATAGCCACTAAATGTATTTAAGTGTTGTCAATATCATTCCCATACTATTTAGTTTTAGCTGACAGCTTGACACAGCTTAAAATTACCTGGAAAGGGAATCCTTAAAGCAAATTAAGATCTATTTTTTTTTATGTATATGAGTGTTTCGCCTGCATGAATGTATGTATATGTACCATGTGCATGGCCGATGCCCGCAGAGGTGAAAAGAGAGTCAGATCCCCCAGTTCTGGATTATCAACAGCCGTGAGCCATCATGTGGTTGCTGGGAACTTCTGCAAGAACAACACGTGTTTTTCATTGCTGAACCATCACTCTAACCCCATGGAAAGAGAATCTTAGTGAGGAATTGTCTAGCCCAGGTTGGCCTATGCGCTTGTCTGTGTGTGAGGTCTTGATTGCTGGGCCATCTAACGTCCTAGCGAATTGTAGGCAGCGTCATTCCCTAGGCATGGGGTTCTGAGCAGTGTAAGGGAGACGAAAATACAAGCAAGGAGCAACCATACCTTGGTTTTCTTTCTCTGTTTTCAACGGTGGATGGGGTGGTTTGCGTTCCTGTTTTGACTCCCTACAGTAATAAACGACAATCTGGAATTATTAGCTGAGCAAACCCTTCTCTCCCCTGTGTTGTTTATTGTTATTTGTCATAGCGATGGAATAGAACTTGGATGGCTACTTCTCGTGCAGCTACAGACACTCAAATTCCAACCCCAACGGTACCCACAGCTCCTTGCTGTTGTCTGTGGGGTGTGTAAAGGCAGAACCATTCTGGAATCCTGCCGTGTACTATTTTCTAAAGCTACGTTAGCCCTCTGTGACTCAGCAACTCAAATCCTAGGCTTTATTCAAGATAAAGTGATTCCACATGTTCACCTGCAATCACGCACAAGACCTTTCTTGGGAGTTTGATCTCAAACACAAAGCGGCTTAACTGTCCATCAGCAGAAGGACAGATGTTAGAACATTTGTATAAGATCAGATAGGAGGACAGAGAAATAGTTCCACAGAGCAGCACCACTTGAACTCACAGCCTTGATAGTTATAAAACAGATACTGCATCTTGTGTGGTTCCTTTAAGCCAGCCTAAGATGGCAGATGAGATTAATTACTTCCGGTGTGAGGAGCATTGCTGGGAAAGGACACTGTAATGGTGTATGTATCACCATGCAAATTCACTGAAGTTTTCTCTCTCTTTTGTGTATATAGTTCATGCCCAGTAAAGGCAATTGGGCAGATTAGTATATTAAAATAACACACATTCTGTGTACTGCATCTGCATGCCTGCTCCCATGTAAGTGGCATTTTAGATCTAGGGACATGTGAGGCAGTAGAAATTGGAGCATGGAACATGTCATATATTGTGATGTCTACATTGATTGGCTTGGACACAAGGGAGTGAGCTACTTCATTGAGAAACACAGAAACTCACATTTGTCAGAAGAATAGTCTAGACTCCAGGGTTATCATAGAGGAGAAATGTAACTACTGATGGAATTTAATAGAAACTCCAACTGGCTTCTCTCTGCAGGAGTGGCAGCCAGAGAAACTGCCCAAGCTCTGAAAACATTGGCCCAGGCTGCCCGAGGAGTGGCTGCATCCACAAATGATCCCGAGGCTGCTCACGCCATGCTAGATTCTGCTCGGGATGTGATGGAGGGCTCTGCCGTGCTCATCCAAGAAGCCAAGCAGGCCTTGATTGCACCAGGAGATACAGAAAGTCAGCAGAGGCTAGCCCAGGTGAGCCTGGGAACCGGGAACCATGGTCATGTTTTCCCGGCAGGAATTCTAGGGACTCGGTAGGTATTTTCAGATCTTTCCAAGTGTGTGGTAGCTCACGGTTATGTCTTACTTAGCATTTCCCACATTAAGGTGGCATCTACTTAATTCATAGTCAACAAGTGACTTGGGGGCTTTGAATTCTGTCCAGCTCGGGACTCCAGACATAGCATGCTTGCTCAGGGCTTGAGTCTTCTTCGCTAAACTCTTCTTAGTGAAGCAGATATAATACAGGTCCAGCTACCCAAAAGTCCCTTAACCTCTTCTGATGATTCTTCACCTATCCAATGGAACTAACTGGCTAGGGGCAATCTGAGCGGTGTTCTCGACATGGGACTGGGAAGGTATCTTAGAACTAAACAAAATGTCGCTGCCACTCCCTGGCTTCCCTTTTAACTGAGGCGACCAGAGCTTGCAAGCAGAGAGTCATTTCAGTATTCCTGAAAGGCAGCATGCGGGCATCTTCACCAGGTTGGGCTGGTTGTACTGGAGCTCCCTCCTTGTCTATCGTGAAAGTGAGGTCTTGAGGTGAGTGAGCCCCAGAGGGTCACTGAGAAGAATCAACCACTGGTTTAGCTATGCTCCCAAGAACTTAAGTATAATTTCAACCTTGGGGACCTCAGCAGGACTCCAGATAAGGGAGACATTTCTGTTTCATTTAAGAGAAGGTGCCTATGCTTTAGGACCTGGCCTGATATTAGAGAATTCTGTGTTGGGATTCCAGAGCTGTAGCTCATCCTGGCCCTGGGGAACAGGTAGCACGAACAGCATTTAGGCTGTTACCCCCAGCCTCAGGGTAGCAGAGACTGGCGACCTGACCGAGCTGATTTAGCTTAGTTAACAGTGTTGGGTGGCTGCCAGTGAATCATTCCCATGTCGGTGGCAGCTCTGCTTGTTTTCTCTGCTCTTTCTCAACAAACGTGCAAAGGCATTTGTACTGGAAGTGGCTTTCTTAAGGTGTTTCCCTCCCTCTGTGTGTGCAGGTGGCGAAAGCCGTGTCTCACTCCTTGAATAACTGCGTGAATTGCCTCCCTGGCCAGAAGGATGTGGATGTGGCCTTGAAGAGCATCGGGGAGTCCAGCAAGAAGCTGCTTGTAGATTCGGTGAGGTCCTTGTGTGGGAAGGGGTACCTAGTTGCTGTCCACTCAAGGAGGGAGCATGACTTCCCCCTTCCTGGATCTCTGAGCATCTTTCTCTTAGGAGTCCTGATGTTCTGCCATTTTTCTATTTCCTTTCTGGTCAACAAAATTCCCAAGGGAGGAGTTGTCGAGGAAGAGTTTGTACTAGCATGAGTGCACATGTATGTGCAGTTACATGCATGCATATATGTGCTCATGCCTCTGGAGACCAGAGGACAGCTTCAAGTGTCATTCCTTGGGTGCCTTCTACTTTTTGTTTGAGGCAGGATCTCTCAGTGACCTGTAACCTCAAGGCTAGGCTGGCTGGTCAGTGAGTTTTCTCTTCCCACCATGACTGGGGTTACAGGTAGGCACCCCCACTCCCAGATTTTTATGCACGTGAATCGAACTCCATTCTTCATGCTCATAAGGCAACCCCTTTACCAATCGAACCATCTCCCCCACCCTCGGGGTAGAGCTTTTAACATTAATGCTTTTTTTTTCTTTGAGTATATATTTACTCTTGAGTCACCTGAGTGGGACAGAAAAGAGGCTGTGATCATCTAGGTCTTTATCAGGGCATGAACGATGGTGACAGACAGTCCAAGGAGAGAGGGGCACCTACTCAAGACTAAGAAAGAAGGCATCATAAGGGTTTTTGCCTTGGAGCCCTCTCCTAGCCCACACTGAAGGGGAAGCATGGGACACATTTGTCTGCTTCTGGGTCCAAGAGCCTAGCGGTGTGTGTGAGTGCTTAGTAGCGTCTGCAGCCTTGATGGCTGTAATCCCACAAGTGACTGTGCTGGGTATGTAGCCCCCCCCCCCCACTTTTAAGTTATTTACAAGGACCACTAATAAAACAAAGTTGGTAGTTATTTGTTAAGAAGAATGGATTCGAAGTTGGCTATCATCAACCTCTTAGCTCTAAAAAGCTCAACCTAAGAGTTTGTGTCATAAGAGACACACAAGAGGATAGAGACTGGATCCCAGAGTTGAGTTGTCTGGGCATGAATTCTTACCCTGCCGTTTCAGGGAGTGTCCATGACTGGACAGTAGCTGCTTTCACCACATTTAGCCTCTGGTGACTGCAAAGTGGGTGTTCCATAAGTGTGGATGGATGGATGGATGG
>JABTXL010020982.1:1247283-1278324 GCA_025134845.1 Neodon shergylaensis | reverse complement strand
AGATAGATAGATAGATAGATAGATAGATAGATAGATAGATAGATAGATAGATAGATAGAGCAAGCACAAGAAAACACAATCTGTAGACTATAAAATAAAACTATTTAACCTATGTGGAGGGGGTGTGCATGCACATGTGTGCACACATAGTTATGTATGTGCATGTGGAGGCCAGTGGTAAATGTTGGGTACCTTATTCAGCCTCTCTCCATCTTACCTCTGAGCCAAGGTCTCTCATTGAGCATGAGCTCAGTCTCAGATAGATTGGCTGGTCAGCCAGGCCCAGGCATCTTTTCATCCCTGCTTCCCCAATGTTGGGATCACTGGTGTGCACCACTTCATCTTGCTTTTTATGTGGGTGCTTGGCATCTGAACTCAATTCCTTATACCTACACAGCAAGTACTTTATCAACTGAGCCATCTTCCAAGCCCTAATGTTTTTATATTAAGAAATAAATTAATGTCCATTAAAAAACTGTGGTAAGAATAATAGTAACTATAGATCAGGCATTTTGAGTTTGCAGAGCCCAAATCCTGCTTGTTTTGGTAACCTTTTTATTATAATATAAATTGGCCAATGTATAATTTTTTGAGATTTATTTCAGTTTACATTTTAAAACAACATTATAAACTCACTATTAACCTTTTTATGCGTTTTAATCTATCATTTGTACAGGGGATGGACTCACACTATTTAGACCATTTTTTTCAATAGTATTGTATTTAGGCACATATCATGAATATTCTAGTACATTAGCAATGTGTCATGTATTATGACTTTTACTGAGCAGCCCCAAACCTTGTTATGTTCTGTGTCCTATTTAGCAAGTCCTTTATTGGTGCATAGGTAGGGTCCCTGCTCATTCTTTGCTGGAAAAAACAATCACTGCTATCTTGGGAAATACGTAAACGTTACTTCTTGTTGTCAAGTATTTATTTGCCCCTGGACCATTGAGTTTATAGAGCTCTGTCATGCAGACTTGAAGATGACTTACAGAGATTAATCATACCATAATTCTATTTGATCATGGCTCAGTTACCTAGGTGACTTGTTTAGAAGTGCAGTGCCATGCCCGCATTTTTGTAGTTTGTCCAACCCCGAACCACTAGTCTGCCTCGTTTTCTTTGGTGTTTTGTTTTGTGTTGTGTTTTCCTTATCTCATCTTTTAGTTTAATTATTTTTCACGGCTACAAAAATAAAAGACTAAGAAAGGGGTCTCTTTCTCCCAGCTCTGCATCCTCTGGATTTGTGAGTTGTAAACACTTTCTAAGTGGAAAACGGCTCACGTAGTTGAGCTTGTGAACCGAGAGCACCTATGATTGCTGTACACAAGATCAGAAGGTCAACATCTCACAGGGTAGGAATAGGTTCATGAGCCCCGGCCCTCATCCGAGGGACTGTAGGCGGTTGGTGTCTCCTGGTTGGGAGAGAGCCATGAGCACCTATCCTTGTCTGAGGGACTGTAGGCTCCTGCATGAGGGAGAACTAGGTGTCCTTCAGGGCGTGGCTCCTGGTAGGTGGATCAGCTCAGTAAATAATTCCACATCCATGAGCGTACAAGTAGCACAAATTGAAGTGGATGGGCTATTATTTTTTTAAAGAGACAGTGAGGTGAGGAAGGATCTGGGAGAAGTTACAAGGAGGAGTTGGGGGTGAATATGGCCAAGATACATTGTAAGAAATTCTGAGAAGAAATTAATAAAAAATATTTTAAATAAAAATAATAACAATAAATTTAAACCAGATAGGGGGTGAGAAGATGCTTCCTGCACAAGTGTAAGGATCTGCATTGAGATCCCCAGAACACACATAAAAACCTGAGTGTGGCCACTGACTTCTGTATGTAAGCCCAGTGCCGGCCATAAGGGAGGGTGGGGCATCAAAGAGGGGCAAAGACAGATCCTGGGGCCTCACTGGCAAGCTAGTACCAGCTTCAGTGAGAGACCCTGTCTCAAAAAATAGGCTAGAAGGAGAGTAATAGAGGAAGACAGCGAATATTGACCTCTGGTCTCTAGGCACATACACACAAACATAAATACGCATGCGCACACACTCAGAAACACATTTAAGGAGGAATGGATTTGATGGAAAGCTTCTGTGATGTCTAGAAATAAGCTCTAATGATCATGTGTTCATAATTCAGGACATTCTCAACGCTTTAGTTTGCCTGTCCCCTCAGAATTGGGTCTTGAGAACTGCCAAGCAGGGTGTGGCATTGAGCTCTCTGAGGAACATTTCAAATGCATACATTGTGGACTGTGCCCTCCCAGGTCACTGAAGCTAGGGATGGCCCTGCCACCTTGGTCTTTCTTTTTCTGCTTACATGGAGGAAAGCATGCTTTCTGATGACACCATAATAAAGCACTTGACAACAAGCCAAAGCATCCATCCTACAACCACTATTTTAGGGTTCTCTCTTGAGTCTGAGAATGTTTTTCTCTTTTTCATCCTCCCTAGCTAAGCTTAAAATTAAAAGCAATATTTGATTGCGTAATTCAGCTAAATGCTTTTGTTGGCAACATCGTTTTCCATCTAATTTGATATTCTGTGGCAAGCTGAAAAGCCTGTTGAACTAATAAAATGAGGATCTTTTCTATTTAGATAGTGTTACTAACCACATGAGTCTTATTTTGGCCTTGCCTGTTCTAGGTTGCTCATCAGCTGTGGCAGGTAGGAAGCATGAGTAGAATTCCGAGCCCTGCCAGAAGTTTGGACCTGTCATAGTCCTGCAGAAGTGGCCTTGGGGTCCGCTTTAGAGCCACACAGGCAGGCATGGATTTAAATCTTTTTATCTATACTTAATTTGTAGCTTCCTCATAAGGAATCATCACATCTTTTGGAGCCTTCATTTATGAAACATAAGAGATTTATTGCTTTTACTGACACACAGTATCTGTATATATTATTGACACAGTAGAACAATTTAATACATGTGTACAGTGTGCAGTGATGATATCAGTGATTAGCATTTCTTTTGGGGGAGCTGGAAATAGCATTTCTTTTTGTAGCCCTGGCTGTCCTGGAATTTGCTATGTAGACCAGGCAGGTCTTGAACTCAGAGATTCTTCTCCCTCTTCCTCCCGGGTGCTGGGGTTAAAGGTATGGGCAACTACCACCCAGCTGGTGATTAGCATTTCTAATGCCTAGGTATTTATTGTTTCTTTGCAATTTCAGACTTATTTTTTTAATCTTTAAAAATTGTATGTGTGTGTGTTTATATTTGAGAGTGGGTGCCAGTTTGTAAGCTACCTGACACAGATACTAGAAACGAAGCTCGGGTCTTTTGCAAGAGTAGTGCTGTCTCTTAATCACTGAGCCATCTCTGTGGCCCTTTGAGACTTACTATAAAACTATAGCGCTGAAGATAGTGTGATATTAGAGAAAGAATAGACTATTGGTCAGTGGAACAGAATAGAATCCAGAAGCAGACCTTTACAAACACAGCCAACAGAATGTAATTACAAGAGCAATTCAATGGAGAAAAGTTGTGTCAAAACAGACTTCCGTTTGTCCCTATACTAAAAACAAAACTTCAGCTTCTATTTCCCACCTTGTAGAAACTAACTCATAATAGAACTTGAGTTGATAAATTATCCATAACCCAGGGCAAGGTAAGCCAGGGGCTTCTCATGGTGGAACAGAAAAAGAAAATTAGGTTTGCCTTTTAAGTTCTGAAAATAGAAAATAATACCAGGGGCTCTGATATAACCCTATTGGTGTTAATAAAAGAAATAGCTATTTCAAAGACTAGGGCTTGGCTACTCAGGCCCAGTCATTCACGCATCCTTTACCGGAAAGTAGAGATTTGAGGTCCTTGGCCGATTTTACTTTCTGCTTGTAGTATTTGAAAATGATCAAAATATACCAAGGCTATCCGAAACATCTTGACTGGATAATCTTGTCCCTTAAAGACTGCCACTGAAGGGTCCTGAAAGTGGTGTCGGTACGGTCTTTTTGTTGTTTGCAGCTTTATTGTCTCTAATTACTATATCAAAAGATAGTCCTAATTTCTTAAGGGAACTATTAGAGCCCTTGAGAAATCAGAGGAGTAATCAGAAATAAGGTAGGGAGTCTGCCTTTCCTCTTCTCTGGGTGTGTTTTATTAGGGTTGTATAGGGAGAGCTTGTGGAAGAGGCCTCATGGGATCACAGCCTAAACAGTCAGTTCCTACCTCTGCCGAGGAAAACGCTGAAATGTGTAATCACATAAAATAGTAAGATGAAACAGTAACACCTAAGCCCGTGCTCCCTTCTGTTCCTGCCCTAGAGCTGTGACAGAGAGCATCAATCAACTCATCATGTTGTGTACCCAGCAGGCCCCTGGGCAGAAGGAGTGTGACAATGCCCTACGGGAGCTTGAGGTGAGTGTCCTGGAAGACTTCCGGGGATGGGAGCACTCTGCGCTTGTGTCTGTGGGTCTCTATCCGTGTTTGGTGACTGTCTCTTTTCTGCTTTGTCTTCTCTCTCTCCTAGGAGGCTGTGAGGAGCTAGAGAAAATGGCATTTTGTAGTATTTTTGCCCGTGTTCCTTTTCTGTCTAGGCCAACGTGTATTTCGTAAAAGAAACTTTCAGTTCAAACAGGAAGTGGTATTGAGTATAGACGACCTATGAGCAAACTTTATCTACAAAGTAGAGATTATTCTCAGACAACTGGGAGAGATAAGGAGGCTGGGGCTAGGGAACGGGTGTAGCTGGTAAAGGACTCGCCACAGACAGGAGCTCCTAACAACCAAACTCAACCGTCAGACATGGGATGTTCACTGCTCTAGCATGCTCATTTCAGTTAAAAAATATGGCACCCCTAGAGGTGATGGCACCTGCCTTTAATCCCAGCACTCAGGAGGCAGAGGCAGGTGGATGGCTCTCTGTGAGTTCGAGGCCAGCCTGGTCTACAGAATGAATTCCCGGACATCGAAGGCCACACAGAGAATCCCTGTCTTGAAAAATCAATATGTGTGTGTGTGTGTATATATATATATATATAATGACGCATGGGCAGTTGGTCTAAATAAGATTTGTTAGCGTGGGTACCCTGTGCTTTAAAAGTGTCCTTGATTGCCAATTTGGTGGCTTTTAACTAGTACTGAAAAGATTTTAGTTACCCAAGAAGAGGCTTGCAATGAAGTAAGCTCCCTCCTTGCACAGCCCACTTTTCTATATCTTTAAGTGGATGTGCATCAGCAGCTCCCGTTATCCCAAGTGCACCCTGTGGAATTGGTTGTCATTTGTTGACTGTGCTGAGGCTGCTGACCCTAGTGTGCAGTCTATTGATGATGAGCAGATTCAGGGGTCCACCCCAAGCTGTCAGTCACTGGAGGAACTCCTCCTGGGTGCTAATCCAAGGTCATTGCTCTGAGAGAGCTAGTGACTTTTTTTTTTTTCTGATTTGGAGAGACAGAGAAATCAGACTCTACCCATTTCCTAAATGGGTACCTAAACAACAGTAGACTTTTTCTATACTGCTTAAACCAATAACAAATGAACCATCCCAATAGACCATCTTTGGGAATCACCTTCTTCCATGTACTTCCATTAGAAGGTTCCAGAACCGAAATATTGGAATCCTTCTTAACCGTGGATGAGTGAACGAATGTGCACTTGGAATGGAAGCTCTTCAGAGTTACCCAGTGCAGTAATTGTGGTCGCCGACCATGAATATATTGCTTTGCATTAACTTCCAATTGCGTTTTAAAAGTTTCCCTGTAGATAACAAGCTTCTGATAAACTGAACTGATAGCCCCACTGTGGCAACAGTAACCTGAGGCTCCCACCCTGTTATTGTTTTTGCTGGCAGGGAATCTGAGGTCTTGACACCCTGATCTGAGTTCCTCCTACGACTCTAAATGAATTAGCAGTCATGGCCCTTGTCCTAGTCCAGCAAGGGGTAGGAATGGTTACACTTCACAGTGCATATCCTCTTCTGTGCCTCTGGCTCACTTTCTAAGTTGTGTTCTCCTTTGTAGACTGTCAAGGGGATGCTGGAAAATCCCAATGAACCTGTGAGTGACCTCTCTTACTTCGACTGCATTGAGAGTGTGATGGAAAACTCCAAGGTGAGTCTGTCTGTGTTAGTTATTTCCTCACGGCAGTGATAAAATACCCAACAAAGGATAACCTAAAGAAGGAAAGGTTTATTTTGGTGTAAATTTGAAGGCACAGCATGATGTAAGGACCGTGAGACAGTCTAGTCATAATGCTTTACAGGAAGCAGAGAGAGACGAATGCTGGTGTTGAGGTCAATTTCTCTTTTTTATGAAGTTCAGGATAGTAGATCTGTGGATAATGCCACCCACATTTAGGATGGGTGTTCCCTTCTTAATTGACCCAGTCTAGAAATTCCCTTCCAGACATGCCCAGAGCTTTATTTCCTTGATGAGTCTAGATCCTATGAAGTTGGCATTTGGTATTAACCATCACACTGGGCCAAAACACAGATATCAACACCGATCCTCAGTGGGGAGACATTGAGGAAGGCTTTGAATGCACCTACCTCGCCACTGGATGACCCAATATGGGGAAGCCTTATCATTCACCTCCTTGCTCACGTATTCTTCAGCACTCAAAATATTGCAGATCCATGTAGGAAGCTTGGGAAACACCAACTGCCAGCCCCCAGCCCCAAGATCTGAGATCTGTGCATTTCTGAGGGGTCCCTGTCCTGTCTCTGGTCTAGGAACCCTCCTATGAAAACCACCACTTGTATCATATCATAGATGGGCCTCCCTGGGAACCCAGTCGTGTGTTGTCTGTTCTGGAGGCTGAACTGCTGTGGAAAGTCACCCTGTGACCTTGGCTTTCATGAAAGGCCCTTGTCATATTTTGGTCTGTCCAATCATAGCATACATTTTTGAGGGAGTAAGCATTAGGGGTTTTGAGTGACTGGGAAGAAAAGTATTGCGAAATTACCACAGCTTCTAGGCCTTCCTCCGTAAAGTCTGATTCCTTACTATTTAACGGCGTGACGGTGGTAATTAAGAAAAGGCAATGGTAAGAGTCCTTTGAGGGACAATAGTGGAGGGGAATGCCTACGAATCAGAAAGTGACAGTGAGGCACCAGAGAGACAGTTGCCACCTGACCTCGGTCCTGGTACCCGTGCAGGCTGGTTTCCATCACTTCCGTCTTGGAGAACCATCTATATTGATGATGTCAAGAGGGCTCTATTCGTGTTGGGCTAAGACGAGAATACCCTCTGTTCAGCAACTTGCTTGGAATAAAGGGCTATGTAAATATGATTTAAATACTTAAATTCAGAAGCTTCCCCCTTTTTTGAGACAGGGGCTCATGTAGTTGAAGTTGGTCTCGAATGTGCTGTGTAGTCAAGGATAACCTTGAGCTTCTCCTGCTCTTCCCTCCTAACTGCTGGAATTGCAGATGTGCACCACCACAGCTGGTTCCTTTGGTGGTGGGTGAGGTTACGAGAAAAAGTAAGATTCTGTATTTACAGAAACTCCCTAGCTGTTTTGCTCTGCACATCTTTGTGTAAACTCAATTATTTTGTAGATAAGAAATTATAGTAGTTTATTTTGCTTCCTCTCCCAAGTGGCTTATTGTCTCAGGAAGAACCCTGTATCACATTTGAGACTTGACAAAGCCATCTCTCGCCCAAGGGTGAACACTTTCTACTCCATCATCCATGGCCCTGGAGAGCACAAACTCTCCTCCTGGCACATGCCAAAGCCCACAGAGAACAGGACACCAGATGAGGAGAGATGCTCTGCTCTGCCCATGAGACCTTCTAAATGATCTCAGAGGACATATGACCTCCCTGAGCTGCACACTGACTCAAAATCCTTATCAGCTGGTATGAGGCCAAAGAAAGAATGTGCCAGTGCTTTTCAATAAGTCTAACTACTTAAAATACTTAGGAAATAACTTTAACACAATTCTATGTAAATTTTCAGTTGATAAATTAATCATTGCCAGGAACAGTATGTCTTCTATTTTCTGGCTAGAACTTCAAGTCCAGCTTCCTAAGTGTGATTTTATGCTCTTGGAAGTAAGTAGTTGTCAGATTGGGCCATGTGTCCGTGAGAGGCTTTATATAGATTCTTCCTGGTCATCTGTGTGTCCTGACTGTACCTCCTGGAGATACCAATAACCTTTGGATGCAAGGTTTATACTTTTATTATGTATTTATCTTCATCTAACAGAAATGATATAATTCTCTTGAATCTCTCTTGGGCACAGTAAAGGCAAAGATGACAAATGCTTTAAATTAAGTACCCTTGAGTATTAAAGACTACAACTCCTGTAGCCTTGGGTTGGAATACAAGCTCAATGACCGGTTGTTGTTTTGCAGGTTCTGGGCGAGTCAATGGCAGGAATTTCACAGAATGCCAAGACTGGGGACCTCCCTGCCTTTGGGGAATGTGTGGGGATTGCATCCAAGGCTCTCTGTGGGTTGACAGAGGCAGCGGCCCAGGTGAGAGCCAGTCCCCTGTCCATCCCTTCTTTCCAGCTTGTGCCCTAAGGCAAAGCCCAGACCCCTTAAGGCTACCTTCTCCAGCTCTCCAAGCTCTGACACAGGAACCATGGGAAGGCTGGTATACCTGCTCCAGCCCCTCAAGCTCTGACATAGGAACCGTGGGAAGGCTGGTGGCTTTTGGGTGGGAGGGCATATGTGCAGGCTAGCAGCCAGTACTTCCATTCAGGAGTGGGGAGGACAGTGAGCCCCCATGAGCACTGCAGATGCAGCATGCAGAGGTCCCCTCAGACTACACAAACTCATCTTCTATTATCTAGTTCCCAGCACAGCCAAAGGGAGCCCAAAGCAGCAGCCTTTTCTGCGAGTTTCCTGTTGGGAACCAAATGCTATCTTGTTGTTTTTGGAGTTTTAGTTTGTTTAGTTTCATTTCTTTGTAAGCAGAGACTCCACGTTGGTTTCCCAGCCGCCCAGACCCGAATACCTACACAAAAATTATATTAATTACAACATTGTTTGACTGATGACTCAGATGTATTCCTAGCTTTCTCTTCCTAAATTAACCCATTTCTATTAGTCTGTGTATCACCGTGAGGCTGTGGCCTACCAGTGGTGTCTTTCTCCTTCAGCAGCTACATGGCATCTCTGACTCCGCCTTCTTTCTCCCTGCATCCAGTTTAGTTTTCCCACCTAACTCTATTCTGCCCTGCCATAGGCCAAAGAGGCTTCTTTATTAACCAATGGTGATAAAAACATATTCACAGCATACAGAGGGGAATCCAACATCATTTTGTTTTCTGAGTCACCTCATTCTTCTCACTCAATTGCCTCAGCTAAGATGCTAACTGCTCTTGGAAAGAGTGACCTAAACAAGGACATGTTAAGCTCTGTGTTGGGAAACCTTTGGGTAGCAAAGGCCCTGGGACCGTCTATCTCAGAAACTCCCTTTGTCAGTCTACACCAGCTTTCAGAGCAAGTATCCTCATGGTCAGACGATGGCTGCCAGAAGCTGTGCGGGCTACATCTGTCCACATCCATGCCCCATAGAAGAACGTCTCAAAGCCTTTTTCTTAAGAACAAGGAGGCTTTGTTCCCTGATGCCTGCAGCAAAATCTTGATGGTGTGTCAAACCGTCATAGACCCATCTGTCACCATGCACTCATTGGTGAGAGAAATGGGCTTACTTTGTGCAGTTGTGCTGAGGAGCACCTGCGCTTGCCAGCTACGATTACATCACAGACCCATTGTGTACACCGCAGACCATTGTGTGCACTGTGGACCATCATGTACACTGTGGACCATCGTGTACACCATGGACCATTTTGTATACTGTGGACCATTGTGTATACACCACAGACCATTGTGTACACCACGGACCATTGTGTACACGTACACGGCAGACCACTGTCTCCCATGGGCTCATGGAAGAGATGTGAAGCCTGATGTGTACTTTTGCTTTTCCTTTTCCAGGCTGCTTACCTGGTTGGCATCTCTGATCCAAACAGCCAGGCAGGCCACCAAGGCCTGGTGGACCCCATCCAGTTTGCCAGGGCTAACCAGGCGATCCAGATGGCATGCCAGAACCTGGTGGACCCTGGCAGCAGCCCATCACAGGTAACTGGGGAATGACGATGGATCATGTGATCTCTTAGGCATCTCTGGGTGGGCAGTGGGAAATGGGCAGGTGAGCAGGGAATCCTGTGTTTTCAGAGCTCACAGTCCCAGATGACTGCAGCTGTGCAGATAACGACTGTCCTCGCTCCAGTTCTGTTGCTGTGATGACACGCCCCAACAAAGAGCAACTTAGGGGAGAAAATGACTATCTACCTTCCATTTCCGGGTTTCAGTCCATCATTGAAGGGAAGTCGAGGCAGGAACTTCCAGCAGCTAGATATGTCTATGTCACACCACACTCCAGAGCCAAGAGTATGCATGTGTCCGCTCAGCTTGCTTTCTTATAGTTCAGGACCTGACTCCAGGGAATGGTGCCTCCCATTTCCAGACATCAGTTAAGGCCATCAAGTCAGTCCCCACAGGCACGCCCACTAAGACTCTTGCCAGGTGACTGTAGGCTGTGTCAGATTGACAGATGAGCTAGCCATCACAATGACCATGAAAAGTAATGTGCAAACGCTTACATATAGGGCTCTGGGATGCTACAGAGTGAAGCAACCCAACAGGAGTCATGAGGAGCTTCATGGCTGTCTATAGATAGCTTGTTCTCTGCTCAGCACTAAGAGGTCTGTATAAGTGAGACCTGACCTTTGTCCCCTTTGGGTCTCACTCCATTGGGCAATTGGATTGGGCTATGATGGCAAGATAAAGGATTGTTCTAGTTTCTGTGGCTGCGATAAAACACTCTGAAGAAAAAAAAACTTGGGGGAAGAAAGGACTGATTCCAGCTCCCATCCTAGAGGAGATGTCATGGCAGGAACTCAGGTAGAAACCATAGACAGATACTGTTTACTGGCTCCTGCACTGGCTTATGCTCAACTGCTGTCTTATATAGCCCAGGCCCAACTGCCTAGAGATAGTGCTGCCCCCACCCCCAGTTGGCTGGGTCCTCACAGACCAAGTATCAATCAAGACACTCTCTCAAAGACATGGCCACAAGCCGGTCTGGCTGAGGAAGTTCTTCAGTTGAGGTCCCCTTTTCCTAGATGACTCTGGGTTGTGTCGAGTCAGCAATAAACACTAAGCAAGACAGAGAGGTGTCAGGGCAATTGTCCTCGGGTCACTTCAGAGATGGTGGCACTGAGGCAAACCTCAGAGTTGAGGTCAGAAGCCACAACACAGAAAGGAGCCAAAGAAACATTTGAGGAGCAGATAGTGTGTGTCACATTCCATGGTGCTTCTGGTTTCACGGAGATCTGGTTACATAGGAAAGCAGTATGCACTGAAAAGAAAGAGGACTGGGTGATATGGGGTACCATGGGCAGACCTGTGTGTGGCATGCCTACTATGAACTTAGGCCAGCATTCATAGGGCAGTACCAGGGCTTGCAGACCAGAGTACACAATCAAATGCCCCTGTCTAGCCTCCACCAAGGGAAGTCTCTGGTTTCAAAAGAGTATCTGAACTGAGGATGGGGGTGGAGTTGATAGATGGTCCACGAACTACAAGTCGCTACCTACAGCTTCCCCGAGGGGGAGGAGGGAGAAGTGCGTCTTGATGCTAATTATAGCCATGTAAACATATGTTCTCCAAGGAGTTGGCCACTAGCAAAACGTTGCTGTTCATCACTAGAAAAATAGTGATGGCCTGTGAGTATCTGATGCATGCTGAATTTCAAAGACTTGGTATGTGCAAACACTTATAATATCATATTGCTATTTGTAAATTGATTGTGGTAAACTATATATAAACTATATTACTTAAATTAGTTTCTCTTGTTTTTCTACTCATTTTAATGTGCCTGCTGGAAAACTTTAAGTCAGGTGTCTTAGGTCTTAGCCTGGGGCCTGGACTCTGGAGGTTCCACAAACTAGCTGGCTGTATCCCCATTAAGATTGGGGCCAGCACACCCCTGCTACAGCACCCCTTCCCTTTTCTATTTTCATTCTCTCTTGCTTCATGTTTCTTGTTCTTTCCTTCCTCGGGGTGACTTTAGGGACAACAGAGCTAGACAGACAATACTGCCCAGATTCTAGAAATAATAGTCGCAAAGAAACCCAGGCTTCTCTGCACCAAAACATGTGGTGCCCACTTCCAAGCTAGCTCCATGCTTTGTAGGTTCTGTCGGCTGCCACGATTGTTGCCAAGCACACCTCAGCCTTATGCAACGCCTGTCGCATCGCCTCATCCAAGACAGCCAACCCTGTGGCCAAGCGGCACTTTGTCCAGTCCGCCAAGGAGGTCGCCAACAGCACCGCCAACCTAGTCAAGACCATCAAGGTAGGTCACTGTACTGCAAGGTAGGTCACTGAAGTGGTCCCTGTACAGAGCTGGGAAAGGAACCGGGCTGAAGCTCTGTCTCCTCAGATATAGGAGTTGTATGACATCCTTGACCTCATGAATGGGGAGGGCTTGCTTACTGATCAGGAATCATCCACCAGGAAAGCCCAACCAACTACATCTCTACTCACCTCTACGGTGGTAGGCGGTGGTAGGGGAGCCACTCCTAATTCTGTCGCTAGGAGCTTAGGGCCTGAAATTAGGGGCCTCCCTTAGTGCTGTGTGTGGGTACAGCCTGTGTGTCCATAAACTCTGTGTACTTGGTGTGGTCTTGAGTGGTCGAGTAGAAGTTGTGCCATTGTTGCCGGATACTTTAGAACCAAAAGATGATGTGGAAGGGAAAGGGAATGGGAAATTATAAAACCACTGCATTATTAAAAATTACTTTGGAGCTGAAGAGATAGTCCCGTGCTTGCCATACAAACACGAGGACCTGCAATCACATCTCCACAACCCATGTCAAAGCCTGATACGTTAAGTGCACATCTATATTCCCAGCACCCTACAGCAAGATGGGAACTCACAAGCCAGCTAGCCTGGTTGGTGTGTATACCAGCAAAACAACAAAAGAGATTGTATCTCAAGAAACAGCTCAGGAGGGGGATCCCAAACCTAGAATTGACCTCTTACCTCCACACGTGCACACGCCTAGAACTGACCTCTCACCTCCACACGTGCACTGTAGTATATTAATGCCCACATTGACACATACTAACATGTGTACACATATACAATTTCTTAAATATTCCCTATGACATCTATGCTATTTATAAATGTTTAGGTCTCCCCCCACACACACACCTTGGGGCACCAACTTTTTTTTTTTTTAAGATAGAGCATTCTGTATGTCTAAAAAATCATCTTTGTGTGTAAGTTCATGAGTAGTTGAGGTGTCAGGGAGGCAGGCTCCCTTGCAGTTAGGAAACTGAGTTGGTCAGGCAGTGATCTTTGTAGGTTGGGTCCTCTAAGCCAGGCTCACATATCAGGCAGTAACCTTGTGGGGAAACAGCCAAAACTTGGACAGCACAACACAAACACTCATTATCTTCTCAGGCCCCTCCCCAGCCTTCAAAAGACATTGCTATAAGAAGCCTGTGAACCTTGCAGTACTGAAGAGAAAGGGATTGTTTGTTTGTTTATGATTGGGGTGGTGCTGGGCATCAGACCAGTGGCTTTGTGCACGCTAGGTAAATGAGGACATGACCGCTCCAAGATTTGATTGAGGAAACAGTTTTTATTGTAGATATGAAAAAGAGTACAGCCAGAGGGATCCAGACTGAATGGGGGCCGTGGGAGGAAGAGGGGAGAGAGAGAAGGAGAATGAGAGAGAGCAGTCGGACCAAGAGGGGAGCCGAGGACCAAGAGAAGAACTGAGAAAAGTGTTGCTGAATTGGCAGGGTTATAGATAAAGAGAAGCTGGGGGAAGGGAAGCCAACTGTCTGGGTTACAAGGCTAAGGAAGTTTAGGGCAGGGGGCCATGGTGAGAAGAGCTGAGAGGTGCCACAGGTTTTGAGCGAGCCTGAAAGCCTTTGTGTCCTTTGGTATGCCGATGGACACCACAGTTCCAGGTTTCCTCACAATCTGACACTTGCTCTATCGCTGGATCACACTCCCAGCCTGACTTCAGTAAGAGTCTACAACCTTACTGTAACTTGACCTTTTTTTTTTTTTTCCCTACAAAAATCACTGTATTTTTGCATGGAGAAGTCAGTCACACAGTGAGCTTTGCAGAGGCCGACAGAAAGAGCATCCGTCCGGCCTGGAGCAGCTGGAAGCTGACTGTTGAGAGCCCGGCCAGTCAGCAGTTCTGTAGCTATTTTAACAAAGAGTCATTTTAAAAACACACAAAAGCCCCATGTGTTTGAAGACAACAAGAAACTAGATGGGAAATGAATAAACAAATTAAATCCAGTGTCCTGGTGCTCTGGGAGTCTTGCGGTAGCTCATCTCCCTGGCCATCACAGTTCATGACATTAGCAATTAACAATCTATGCTTTTAAATATGTATTTTATGCTTTGTGTATATCACTCATTTCATCCACACATATAGGCTATGTTTATCACGCCCATTTTGCTGATGGGGAACCGGGGCACAAAGAGGTTAAAAAGGTAAACCAGCCAGGAAATGACAGATGAAAATTCATGTCCAAGCTCCAGAGCCCCTGTTCTCAGTCCTGGCATGCAGTTGGGCTCCCTGGAACAGAGGCAATGAACTCATCCCTCAGCCTGGGGAGAAAGCCCTGCCTGTGTTTACAGAGCACGAGCGTGGGGGTTAAGGATGGAAAGGACAATGTAGTTAAAAGCTGTGATGTCACTGTTGCTTGCTGCATAATTAACTGTTCTTAGTTAAAAGTCTAAGGGAGGGAAGACTCAGAAACTCTTGCAGCTTCTCTCTCCTGCAGCCTCTCTCTCCTGCTGCCCCTCTCTTCTGCAGCCTCTCTCTCCTGCAGCCCCTCTCTCCTGCAGCCTCTCTCTCCTGCAGCCCCTCTCTCTATCCTGCAGCCTTTCTCTCCTGCTGCCCCTCTCTTCTGCACCCTCTCTCTCCTGCAGCCTCTCTCGCTCCTGCAGCCTCTCTCTCCTGCAGCCTCTCTCTCTCCTGCAGCCTCCTTGGTTGTAAATTCTGGTCTGTCTGTTAAGATCGACTCTTCTTTTACATTCTCCTCACAGTGTCAACCCCTCCGCAATTCCCTGCAGCAAATAAGCTCTTCTGATGGTCCAGAAGATAGGCCCATGGGAAGCATCAGAGGAGGAGAGCCAGTGATTATAATGTTGGGCACATATAGCCCCTTTCCCATGAGTACCGCTGCAAACCTGCATCCATATAAGGGGAACAGAAATGAACCTATTGCCCCAGCTTGTCAAAATGTGGCCAGGGTTTTCAATTCCACCGTGTGGCAGGGTTTGCTGGTCAGTCCTTGAGCATTGCCTTTCACTCACTAATAAGATGGCAGGGGTCACTTCCTTGGTGCCCCCTGTTCTGTACTGAATGGATTTCCTGTTCGAAGGAACGTTAGGTAGCCTGTGAAAACCGGATCCTTAATTTCCTGACTAGTCCAGATAGCAGTGTCACAGCTGTCTTGTTGGCTGTCTTAGACTACTTAGCGTGTGCTTGATTTGTACCGTGAGGCTGTGTCCATACGTAAGCCTAGCTGCCACACCCTTCCAGCAATGAAGAAGGGAGCAAACAGCATACCACTGGGACCTTAGATCGCTGCTGATGGCATTCCTTAGACTCCCCAAGCATAGCCCGGCAAGAACCCACTTTGGTCTGTCTCCTACCAGGGAGGGCTCTCAATGCCAGGTGAGTTGCAAGGACTCTGGCTGAGTTTCCATTATGCTCCTTACCTAGCCTTGAATCAGATGTGTGGAATTGAATGTTATTTTAAATGTGCAGCCGCTCAGGTTTGAGTGCCAAGTAGAAATTATGCAATCCCAGCTTTTGTTTTGCTGAGACGTTGAAGTTTGGCCTTGTCATTCACCACAGAGTGCGTGCTCAGGTTTTTGCAATTAGGCACTTCCAGCGAGTGCCGCAGACAGCGATCCAGCTCTCTCTAATTGAATTTGACTTGGCTGTAAGTATATTTTCTTGGTCATCCTTATGTTTGGACTGGTAAAGCAGAGTTCTTCAGATTGGGGTGGGAAACTCTCCGGGACGGCTTTGGCCTTGCTGCCTTTGCTGTTGCCTAGGTTTGTAGGAAAGAAGAAAATGGAAGTCTCAGGTCATGGTTTGAGACCTGACCACAAGTAACAGAGTGGCCTGAGCAAATTGTGTCATTTCTCCAGGTGCTAACTGATTGGGAAAAGCAGGTGGATGTTCAGCGATCTTTAAGGCCCTCTCTAGCCCTTAAGCCCATGAATATTTTCCCCACATGCCTGTGAGGTTAGACTGAAGATGCAGGCTTAGGGGTAGGTAATGCTCTTTTCCCAATGGTTTTGAATTTGCAACCAAGTGAATTGACCCCTTTGGTGACTAAGGCGACACTCTGGACTACGGAATGGGCACACGGATGCATTTCTGACTGCTCAGCATTTCACTGTGAGGCAGACTTGAGTGTCCACTTTACTCGGGTTGGCTCCGCCATACCCAGTGCAAGCAAAATTTGGAAATGAAATAATAGCTTTCCAGGCCCGTCTTTTTCAGGTGCCAAGCGCCTCCCTTTGAGGAAATAGCTTTTCCCTTCTGAAAGTCAAGGAAGGTGGGTGGCGCAGGTTTCTCTTCATAGCCCGTGTTAGTCAGTGCCCTGTATGATAGCACTGAGTTCCATGAGATGTGACTTTTAGGATCTGTGCTGAGCCAAAGGGGAAATCCTCCTGGCATCCCATTGGCTCATGTTTTGAGGCTGTACCCCTGAGAACTGTCCCTTCAGATTTACCTCAAGGAGTCATCTTTTCGGTTTGTGTAATGTCAGACGTGGGTTGATGACCTGGTCCAGAGGAGGAGGTAGAAAAGGGTGGGCCTGAGTTTGGAAAGGCGAGAGGAAGAAAGGAAACCATGCCATTTCGGAACCCAGGCAACGGGACTGGTGGAGCCGGCGTCCAGCTCCTGGGACTCCACAGTTCCCTATGACCACCCTCCTGCTTCACTTCTTCTCTCGTGCCGGGACCATTTGTACCAGGCACCTGCCAGGTGGCAGCCACCATGCCTCCCACTGGTATTCCCGGCTTGCTCTGAGACTTGGCAGCACCCACCCTTAAGGAGACTATTGTGTGACTGGCACAGGGAGGCCAGCGCTCCAAGGCTACTCTTTTCTGTGCGGCCAGGGCCAGCACTGTAGATCCAGCATTTAGTGAGTCCAGGAGGGCAATCAGGTAGGGCCGTGCGTGTGAGCAAGATATAAGAGACCTTAGCTAAGCTCTCCAGTGGGCCTAGAAGAATGGCTGAATCTAGGAGGTTAGAATAGGGTCAGGGTCTGTTGGGTGAGGGAAGCCAGACACCCTAATTACTGAGGATGGTAAGTGAACAGGCTCATGGGAGTGCCTCTGAAAATATTAGCATTGTGGCTACGTAATTATTATCCCAAGCTGCCAAGGCCCGGTTGGAATGCCGTTGTTATGCAGAAGTAGCCTTGGGACCTACAGCGCCTGCCTCCTCTTGCCTTACGGAGGAGCAGCTCCCTCCCGCCTCAGACCCAGATGCTCGGATAATGCCAGTGCTTCTGGTTTGTTTGTTCACTAATTGTCTAAGTAGGCTTTTAGATATTGCTCATACGGATTAAATTAAAAGTTTAATTGGTCATTTAACATGAAAATTTGAATTCTTCTGCAAGCACAACTGCCTTCTCCCTGTAGAAGATAGGGTGGTGTCGCTGTTTTGTTCTTGAAGAGGTGGAACCCAAGCTCGGAGAACCTTGACCTCAGCTTTGAACCCTTTGTAAGGCAGCTTGATGTGTTTCCCAGGCCTCATCCTGGATCCTCACCTCCCAGGCCTCATCCTGGATCCTCACCCAGCTGGCCATGAGTCCACAACATGACTTACCGCTCAGTCATCTCGTGTTGTCTGCTGCTAATTAAATAAAGACGAGGCATGGAATGTGCAGAGGAGAAACACACTGTCTAGAGCTCAGTGAACACCCTGAGTCACAGTAGCTAGGCTGAGAAATAGAACCTAACCAGCACCCGGAAGTCACCTCTGCCCTGACTTTGTGTACCTTCTGTCCCAGCTCCTCCAGAGTGTCACCCAGCTTCTAACACCCCAGTTAGTTTTACCTGTTTTTGTATTTTCATGAATGGAATTGTGCAAGAGGTACTCTTTCTTGGGACCTCCTTAACTAGATAGACCATGGTGTGTGTGTGTGTGTGTGTGTGTGTGTGTATTTAGGAATTGCCCATTTAGTTGAGTAGGTCTATAGTCTATTCCTTCACATTGGATTCCATTGTCTTTTTTCTAAGATGATGGTCTTGCAGGGGATAGCCTTAGATGTAAAATTTAGGAAAGTTGGAAGTGTGAGGGATTAGAGATTTAGCTCAGGGGTAGACTCTGGTTTTCATTCCCAGAAACAAAATAAAGGAAGTAGGGGGAGAAAGGGGACGAGGGACGGAGGTAGGAAAGGAGGAAAGATTGACTGGTCAGAAGTGTCACACCATGTGAAAAGGATCTTGGTCATTTGTGAGGGAATGGACTCTGGAGAGGATTCCAAGAGGATCCATCTCAGAAGTGGAAGAGAAAGTGACTTGGCAGCCAGGTGTGACATCATGGCTGAAGAGGGAGAAGAATGAGTGGGCTGACGGCAGGACTGCTCTCCTGTGAGCTCCATGTCTAGATTTAGTCCTCAGGATGGCTACCTGGGCCTCTCTGGTTGGCGGCAGGGATCCATCGCTCCAGTTGCTGCTCACTTGTTGAGGAGGAGTTTTCCCGCTCAGCTGCCCTCCCTCGCTGGGAGGTGACGGCTGTGGCTTAGGAATGGTACCTGTTTCTCATTGGGTTGAAATCTCCATTTCTTTCACATTAGGCCCTGGATGGGGATTTCTCTGAAGACAACCGCAATAAGTGCCGTATTGCTACCACCCCCTTGATTGAAGCTGTGGAGAACCTGACAGCATTTGCATCAAACCCTGAGTTTGTCAGCGTTCCCGCCCAGATCAGCTCTGAGGTAGGGGAGTCTGCAGCAGTCGTCACCTTAGAGTTCTTGGCTAATTCCTTGCCAAGTAGAATGAGCATGGAGAGTTAAAGCTCCAAAAGGCCTCCTGTCAGTGCCCCGTGGACTAACAATGTACTAAGCCCAGTATTTTGCCGTACTAAGTAGTCTGTTATATACACAGTACATTGCTACACTGCGTTACTATGTGGTGCTTGATTGCATGGTTACTAAGCTCAGTGAATGTCTATCTTTTAAGAAATAATAGCTTGATATTGAGAGTGAGCTCTGTGTCTGAGATTGTGGTTGATTCTTTGATGAAGTGTGTCATACTCAAAAGTTTTACTTAAGAAATATGTATTATTTAAGGATCAAGCCTGGGCCCACGTTGCCCCAATCTAGATCCTTCCTGTTAGCTAGCTTCCCTCCACACGGTAGAAGTTCTGGTATAAAGAATAAGGCTTCCTAGGGCCCAACTCACTTGTCTCTGCACACTCACCTTTCACTTCTCTGTTGGTTGATCTCAGGGCTCCCAGGCACAGGAACCAATCTTGGTCTCGGCCAAGACCATGCTGGAGAGCTCATCGTACCTCATCCGCACCGCACGCTCTCTGGCCATCAATCCCAAAGATCCACCCACCTGGTCTGTGCTGGCTGGACATTCGCACACTGTGTCGGACTCCATTAAGAGCCTCATCACCTCTATCAGGTCGGTTTCTCATTGAGAGAGGAGCTCCCAGCCTGCCTCTGAGTAGAGCAGGAGGGGATTGTGCCCATCGGGTAACACTGGTCATTATTGTCATGGCTCGTCTTGGCTAACAACTTCACACAAGCTAGAGTCGCCTGGGAAGAAGGAATTCAGCTGAGGAGTTATCTCCATCATAATATCTCCATCATAAGGCCCATGGCTGTCTGTGGCATTTTCTTTATTGATGATTGATGTAAGAGAGCCTAGCCCACTGCGGCTGTGCCATTCCTGGGCAAATGGCTCCGGGCTGTCTAAGAAAGGTAGCTAAGCAAGCCAGGGAGCAGCATTGTTCCATGGTCTCTGCTTCAGTGCGTGCCTTTAAGTTCCTGTATTAAGCTTCTGCCCTGGCTTTCCCTTAAAGGTGAAGTAAGTTTTCTTCCCTCCCCGGAAGGTTTATCATGGTAACAGAAAAGCAAACTGAGAAAGTTGCGGTCCTCTTTCTCATCTCTGAGACCCATGGTAGTGCTGGCCACAATAACAGAACATCTAAGTCCCTATTAAAACCAGATATTATTCCGAATATTTTACCTACATTACCTTTTCTGATCATTACATTTTACCGTACATCTTATCATTGTTTCCATTTTAACTACTCTGAAGTTTGGGCAAGAGAACTTAAGGAATATTCTCATGGTCACCCAAGGCTCCAGTCCCAGCCTTCTCACCATCACACTGAATTATCAGCTCTTAGGGGCTTGGAGAACTCTACTGTTCAAGTTCTCTTAATCTGATAATAAAACAAAAGGAATATTCTATAGCACCAACTCTGGGTATCCTGACCTTCTTAGTAATACCCAAAGGCTGGGAAAATGACATTTCTCATGTTGACCAAAATTAACATCCTATAACATGGGATGTGTTTGTTTTCTCAGTTACACTATTTTGCTTCTTAATTGCTTCTGAAGCTCAAGGCCATAATTGAACTTTCTCTTAATGTATTTACGGCGAGGGAAACTCCTGCCTGCTTGAACTCTTACTGCAGCCCTTGAGTTTATGAGTAGTGTGTAATGTAGAACGCCTCGTGTGTTTGCACTGTAAGTGGTACTGCACTTTATTTTCAGTGGCCGGAGCGATGGCTCAGTGGAAAGACGCTTGCCGCAGAAGCAGGAGGGCCCGAGTTTGAGTACCTAGCTCCGCATAAAAAACAGGCTGTGTGCTTGTATTCCTGAACTGTGGGAGACAAATGCATGAGGATTGATGGGGATCGCTGCCTGCGACACTGGCCCCAGGTTCAGAGAGAGACCCTGTCTTAAGGAACTAACACAGAAAGTGCTCAAGTCGGACGCTTGACTTCCTCTTACAGTCTCCATGTGCTGATGTTTGCAAGCACATGCACACATATAGACACATACAACACACATACACACACATACCACATATATATGTATATACACACGCATATGCACATTTTTTTTTTTACTTAAATGTTTAAAGTGGAGGAAGCACCCAAGTGCCGATTGTTTCCTTTGTAATTGCCTATTATTAGCCTGAGAGGAAGGGCAAGATTCCATTCCTCCTACTAGAAACAGAGCTCTGTCAGGGACAAGTGTTAATGGAGAAATGCATGGGCTCTGTACCAGGCTTTGCTGAGCAATCCTCAGAGACACACAGCTTAGTGAAGGTGATCATGCAGAAAGGGGACAGGGGCTCCTGGCCCACCCGTGCAGGGGCTGTGTGACATGTTTTAAGCCTTACAAACTTTTGTTTGCTTTATTCTGTCCGTTTCAGGGACAAAGCCCCTGGGCAGAGGGAATGCGACTACTCCATCGATGGCATCAACCGGTGTATCAGGGACATTGAGCAGGCCTCGCTGGCAGCAGTCAGCCAGAGCCTGGCCACGAGGGACGACATCTCTGTGGAGGTAGGCTCTTTCATCTACCTTAGGAGCTCCTCTGGAGTGTGATGATGGACAGTCCGCCCCTGGGGATGTCGGGAGGAAGTAGGGCAAGTGCTCAGAAGGCAAAGAGGGCATGGGAAAGAGCATGCCAACTGAAGAAGAATGTTCAGTGAGGCTGAAGTTCGCAGGAAAAGGATCAGTGCTGGGTAATTCTGTGTCTTAAGGTCGACCACTGTGTTCAATTGCACGCACCAGTGGAGCAGGCCTGGGCATGCAAAACTTGAACACTTCTCTCTGGCCACATTTTGTCTTTGCACTTTTTTGGACAAGTTTGGTACTCAACTTTAGTGCTTTTGATCCATTCAGAGATAAAGAATTGTGCCCTGAGGTATTCTTTATCTCATATGTATGTGTTTGGGGGTGTCTTAGCATCCTATAATTTGGGGTCACTCTATCTTTTCTCTCTGAGTGTTATACATATGTGTGCACATGTGTATGGGAGTTCTCACCCATGTGGAACTGGAGACCTCAATTACTCCTCTATTTTTTTTTTTTGAGACAGGGCCTCTCTAGAACCTGGAGCTCACCTTCAGCTAGGCTGACCGGCCAGGGAGCCCTCAGGATCCACCTGTCTCTACCTTATTCCCCTCCCTGCACTTGGGCTGTGGACACTCGGGTCCTCATTCTTGTAGAGCATCCACTTTATCCCCGAGCGTCTCCCCAGCCTTAACTTTATCGGTTCTTGGTGGTCTCTCTTGTGTTGCTTGTTACCCATGAAAAGTTCACAATCCATACTTATTTCTCTACTAAGAGCACAGTATTCATTATTCAGAAGACATTTGGTTTACATAAATGGTGTGATTACCTTGATGCCATAGAATTTAGGCATGGAAAGCCCTTTTCCTGTTTTCTGAGCAGTGGACCTAGAGCTAAGCATTCCTAATTTTCATTAATAGAGCTATCTGTATAATAAAACTACTTAGTAAAGTTACTTCGACTACAAACACACACACAATCCAGGAAATGAGGAGCAGGACTAGGCACTGTAACCATGTGAACCACTAGAATCACTGTTTTAAGCCTGTTCTTGAAGGTGGACATACGGTGAACACTCATGAAGGGTGTGTGTTGATGACCTGCCATCAGACCGCCTCCTTTAAGTAGCCCCCATGTCCAGAAGCCAAGATGAAGCCAGGTCTGGTGGCGCACACCTTTAATCCCAGCACTCAGCAGGCAGAAGCAGTTGGCTGTCTATGAGTTCAGGGACAGCCAGGGCTACTTAGACACTGTCCCCCAAAAATCCATGACCACCACCCCAAAATTGCCCCCTCTCTCCATCCCTTCTAAACTATTTCCTCTGCCTTCCCAGTAAGAAGAAAATGTACCCCCTTTACACCAAGGACCTTCACTGTACAACAGTGAATTTAACAAACCATCTATCATAGAACACCAAAGGGATTCTCTGGCATTCTTGTCCATAATCACATTAAGTGTGTGAGGATAATAAATAATTAGCTAAATAAGGCCTTTGGACTCTAGGGAGGCTTCTCTCTGCCTGCCCCATCTCTCTAAGTCTTTTCTGGTTTGCTTTCAAGCTTGCCTGTTAAGCCTTTTCTTTCCCAGAGTGAACTTTGCCCAAAGCCCTCCTGTTCAAGTGCATCATGGCTCTGTGGCAGGAAGTGCAGGGGTGATATTGTCATTTTATTAGATGACATATGGGTGGTGCATCTCTGAGATGCCCAGTGCCGTTATCTATTAACCCTGAACCTCTCCAGTACAGGTCCTAATAAGATTTTAAGAAACAGGTGGGATTTTTTCCTGCTTCCAGTTAATCTCTAGCTTTGAATCCCTCATTCCCCCCACCCCCCACCCTCCCAGCAGAATCTGGCTTTCCTTCCCTGTCTCTTAAGAGCCTGAACTCATTTCTTTGGAGCAGACAGGTTAAACCATCTCAGGTCTGATAAGTAATCCCTCAAGAGTATCATTTCCAATATTTGCCTACAAGTCACCAAGGACAGTGAGCAGAGTCTGACAGGCTCTGCACGTAGCCCACCTGGTGTCTTTAGGAGGCACTGTCGGAGACACCGTCAGAAGTCAAATCACATGTTCCCATCGTCCTTAACCTCCTCTTTAACTTCTGAGAGTACTAAGTCCTGGATCCTCCCTTGATCCCCAAAGAACTGTCTCCATTTGGACTAAGTTGTCTCTCCTTCTTGAAAACTACAACTATTCCCCATTTCCAGTAATCAAGCTATATAACCTGCCATGGAGATCCCACCAGCATCAGTTGCCAGGGCTTGTGGGAATGAAGCCAGTAAGGAACACATCCCTCAGATTGCCTCATCACTCATCTGAGGCAGGATAAGGGATCTCACCCTGGGGAGCAAGGCGAGTCAGGGAATGCAAGATCAGGGAGCATCCAGACATTCTGATTTTATACAGGTCCCTGTCCTTCATAAAGGGCTTTTCAGAATAATGACCTTGGCAATTCTCTGTCAGGCCCTGCAGGAGCAGCTGACCTCAGTGGTCCAGGAAATCGGGCATCTTATTGATCCCATTGCCACAGCAGCTCGAGGAGAAGCTGCCCAGCTGGGGCATAAGGTAATGTGCAAGCAGGGAATCCTGCTGATAGAGAGATGGTACGTGTGTGTGTGTGTGTGTGTGTGTGTGTGTGTGTGTGTGTGTGTGTGGAGGAGGGGTGTCATTATTGCCAGAAGCTTGTGGCCAGTGTTCTCCTGTGCTTTGATTCAGTCTCCCTCACTGTGCCCCTGAGCCTGGTGACCCAGTTTACAGATAAACAAACTGCAGCACAGTGTGTGAAGAAATCTGTGTAAAATTCTTAAGAAGATTAAAGCAGGGAAGGTCCCAATCCAAAGGACCCAAGGCTAGGACTATCATTCTTCATGATCTGGCCCAGCTCACCTCCCAGAGGATGCTGGTCTTAGCTTTGTTAGTTTGTTTCACTTCCCCAACTATGTAACAACTCGTTACATCTGCATTAGTAAAGTTAATTCCTAACCAAATAAACCTAGAGAACAAGTAGGATTCTAATGCATTCAACATTTTGGCTATAAGTTTTGAGTTCTCAGGGACCCATCAGTTCCTGTATTAGTTTCTTTTTGGATGCTGCGATAAAAAGCCCTGGCCAAAAGCAACCTGGGGGAGTAAGGGTTTTTTGTTTGTTTTTTTTTTGTTGTTTTTTTTTTGACTTAAAGTTCCAGATGGATAGAATCTGTCATGGCAGCAAAGGCATCATGACAGCCAGGGTATGAGGCCAGCCTGGCAGTCCAGGAGCAGAGATATCATATTTCATTAGCACACAAGAAGCAGACAGAAAGAACAGGAAGTGGGGCCAGGCCATGAAACCCTAAAGCCAGCCCCAGTGACTCACTTCCTCTAGCAAGACTCCATCTTCAGAGTGCCACCAACTGAGGACCTAGTGTTCCAACATAGGAGCCTATTCCTCATTCAAACCACCACAGTGCCCTGTTGCCTTTAGTGATGAACCCAGTGTCATTTCTGGGAAGGGACAAGTCCTGTGCCAGTGTACAGGGTTGCCTGTGCTTGCTCAGGTTGGGACCTTCAGATGTGGAAGATCTCTACATCTGGACAAAGCAAGCAGCGGGGAGCCAGATCCACCTGTGCTCTGCCTGCAGACTTCCCACCTGGTCTTCACGGGGCTCTCAGATGCACTCAGAGAGGTTTGGGGATGCGTCTCAGGTAAATTCTTGCTACATGAACAAGAACCAGAGTTCAGATCCCCAGCACCCACATGGCTAGAGTCAGTAGTACACAGCTGTAATACAACCCGAGGGGGCAGAGAAAGGTGGGTCTCTGGCTCACAGGCCAGGCATTCTAGTCAAACCTGTAAGCTCCAAGTTCAGTGAGAGACCCTGCCTCAAAAATTAAGATCAAGGGGCAAATGGCTCGGTGAATAAGAGTGCTCACTGTGCAAGCATGAAGACCCGAGTTTGAATCTCTAGCACCCTTGTAAAAAGCTAAACATTTCTCTATGTTCCTGTAGCCCCAGTGCTGGGGGACAGACAGGCAGATCCTGGGAGCTTGCCTCACTGAAATGGTGATCTGTAGATTCAGTGAGAAACCCTATTTCAAGGGAATAAGGCAGAGACTGGTTAAGGAAGACACTAGACATCTTCTGGCCTGTGACATGTGGACATGATCATACAGACCCAATCACACACATGCACACACACCTCACACACAAATAAAACAAAGGGAAGAGCAATTAAGGAAAAATACCAGATATCAGTCTCTGGCCTCCATGTGTACCCACGTATATGTGTGCAGACACACACAAATGCGCATAAAAGCACGGTAGGTCAGCTGCAGCCACACTCGCATGTCTCTGTAAGATAACCTGATGAGAATAACAGAGCGAAGTATTCTTACTGCTGGCCAGGAGTCCCGTCTCGCTGTTAGCAGCAATGACTATTGTTTTTTTGGACACTGCTACTCACACTTGGGCTTGTCCTTGTAATGCCCCAACCGTTGCTTTATTTGGGGCCCAGTGTCTGCTTGTGTGAAGTGCTCTCTCTCCTCTTATATACCACAACACGGTGGGGAAGAAAGTCTTGATGGAGCCACAGGCTAAAGATGTACATAGGAGTACCCTCAATGGGAATCAGCAATAGTCACGACCGCACAAAATTGAGCACTTAGACTAGCCATCGGTGCTGGTTTGTTTCATTAGAGCGGGAATGCATGGAGCCAAATATGAAAATATAGTCCTTTAGCTGTCAAATAGAAGGGTGTCACTATTACCCTCAGACTTTGAACATGTCACCAAACAAGAAACAGATACCAAGCGATGAACTTCTCAAGTCTGAGTGCAGCAGAATGAGAATGCAAATTAAAGCATGAAAGGTGGCAGTGAGAAGAGGGTAGCAGCCTAGAGCCAAGCTGTGAAGTAAGCCCAGCCCCCTCCACATCCCCACCCAGCTGCAGAGCTGCAGCGTACAGCCCACACTTGCGCCTCAGCTGCTCTTCATCTGGATCTGCCTCTTCCAACTGGGGGGAATCGACTAAGGAATTGGATAGGAAACATTTAACAAGTGCACAAGGGATGCACCTCATAAATATGTGTGACATGTGGCTCTACGAGACCCAAGTGTATAGCATGCATACATATAAAAGATATTGCAAGTGTGTGGCATGGTCTGCCGGAAGGAAGTCTGCCCTAGGGCAGTAGGTAGCTGTCCTAATCAGTTTTGCTTTTGTTCTTTTGGTTGTGGAGTTTGGTTTGGTTTGATTGTTTTTTGGTTTGGTTTGGTTTGGTTTTAGCACTGGTGACCCTCACACATTAGTAATCTACCACTGAGCTACATTCCCAGCCCCTTGACAAGGTCTTTTATTTTCCCAAGTTGAGCCAAACAAAGCAGCTAGACAGTGGGAATCATTTTGCTTGTATTCCGTTGCTGAGGTTTGGTCCAGTACTTGGTGGCGATGCCAGGTGGAGTGTCCACTGAAAAGCCTCGCAGATTTTCTAGATTTTCTTCATCTCACCCACCTCACCACCCTCCCCCTCTCCTATCCTCATTCCCTTCTGAATCTGTGAGATGTCTCTTATTCTTAACAGTTTTTACTTATAAAACTGACAATTTCTATAACAGGGTCTAAGTCTGGTGACTACCTCTAAATCCCAGAATGGGCTTCTTACCATATATGGAGAGGAGATGGAGAATTCCTCGAAGGAAGAAAACCCAAGCAATAGATTGTTAAATAGTGGGTATTTCTGAAGGCAAGCTGTAGCCAGATTGCCTTTCTCTATGAGTCATCTCATCCTTGCTCCAATTCCCCTTCTTACCCAGGGAGCCTCTCCAAAAGGAGACCTGAACTTATATGATGCATCTGGAAATTTTCTTTCTTGAAAGGTGACACAGCTGGCGAGCTACTTCGAGCCGTTGATCTTAGCTGCAGTTGGTGTCGCCTCCAAGATGCTGGACCATCAACAGCAGATGACAGTGCTGGACCAGACCAAGACACTCGCAGAGTCTGCCTTGCAGATGCTGTATGCAGCCAAAGAAGGTGGAGGAAACCCCAAGGTATGGTTCTGGGATCCCATATCCCTCTTGTGTTGTCTCCTTCCTTGAAAAATACCTCCAAGTTGATTTTCCAGTCTAAAGGAGAAAGAACCCAGTGGCTTTTCAAACAGATATAGCTAAGGGTTACAAGTCCTCTTTCCTTGGTAGGATACGTAGGAAAGCATCTGCAGGGCAAGAAAGCGCATGGTATGCTCTCTGTAGGAATGAAGGTGGTACACTTATTGGTACCCACTAGGTGTTGATGCCTAACTTCCATGAAGGAACACCATTTGCTTTCATTGAAGATGATGTCTTCTTCCTAGAGGATGCTGATTTAGTTTACATACTTATTTTTGCAGGGTGGGAGGGCCTCACATATGCCAGGCAAACATGCTTACCACTGAGCTAACTCCCCACCCCAAGAGATGCTAATTTATTATAACAGTGCCCCACCACCCTGTCAGTTTGTGTGAGGGACATTTCTTCAGTGAGGTGCTTTTAAGAGCCAGGCATGGCAGGAGTCTGTCATGGATGACTGACCTTGTGCTACATTTGGCTTAGAATTTAAGAAGTGGCAACAGGGCCTGAAGATTGTCTTAGAAGAGTGCTTGCTATCCTTGCAGAGGGCCTGGCTTCCGTTCCCAGCACCCACATTACATATCTCATGACCCTCGTAACTCGGTGCCCTCTTCCAGCCTGCACATACATGGTGTACGTGCATATGCCCAGACACACACATATCCAAATAAACAAACAGCAACTTAGCATCAGCATGGCCATATATAGAATTGCGAAAATCTGGGGTGTCTACAGAAAATTGTAAGTAGTCTGGCTGATCTAGACTGCACAGATGAAGAACACAGCTGGACAAGTTGGATCAAGATGTGCTGATGCATCTCATCTTCTCTGCTAAGGAGTAAGACCTTTCTGTAAGTTGTGGGATCTGGCGGGAACCGTTAAACAGGGACACAACACCGCCTGTTCTAATTTAGTTCTGACCCAAAGCAGCTTACAGGAGCAAAGAGCTTGTTCGGTTTACCCTGCCAGGTCAGTCCATCACTGAGGCAAGGCAGGAAGGAGCTCAAGGCAGGAAGCTGGAAGAAGCAGGAACTGTGGAGGAACGCTGCCTCCAGCTCGCTTATTCCTGGATTTGTGCTCAGCTCGCTTTCTTACACACCCAGGATCACTGACTAAAGGTGGTGCCATCCACAGTGGACTAGGCCCTCAGTTAAGAAAATCCCTCGCAGACACACCCTCCAACCAATCTGGTAATACAGTTCCTCAGCTGAGATTTTTGAACTGATTCTAGGCGATGTCTAGTTGACAGCTAATACTAAGAAAAACCCATCTGTTATTTTATTACTTATAATACATGCCTGCCTGTCTATCTGTGTGTGTGTATGTCTTTCTCTCTTTATCTCTCTCTGTGTCTTTTAGAAACAGGGAATATAACCTATACTGACCTGAATGGCTTGATAGCCCAGATTGGCCTCAAATTTGTGAACCTCCCTCCTAAGCCTCCTAAGGGCTGAGGTAACAGACTTCACCTGTCACCCCCAAAACAAGCATCAAGTCTGCTCCCTTAGACCCTTTACTAAGAGGCCAAAGCCACATAATTAATTATTTTAGATGTTATTATTTGGGGGAATATTTATTAAGCTTTATCTGCTGTTGGTTTGGAATTGTCTTATCTCATTCGTAGAAGAAATAAAGTTTAAATGTTGTTAAATATGGTAGCAGGATGGCTCCACTGGTAAAGGTTACCATGTGCTGACCTGAGTTTGAGTCCCAGAAACCACATGGTTGAAGGAGAAAACCAACTCCCTCAGTTGTCTTTTGACCTCCACACATGCACTGTGGCATGCAGGGTCCCATATACATGTATACACACTCACACACACATGCACACACACACACACATACATACGTACACTAAATAAGTGTAAAAATTTATTTTAAATAAGCACATAATGTTAAATAGTCATGAGTAGTCATGATTTGGTAAAACAAACACTCCAGGGACTGGGTCGGACATAAAGGTTTTCAGAGCCCAGTGCCACCTCTTGCTAGCAAGTTCTCCATTTCTTGTCTCCCCTACTACGCAGTAAGATTAATGATAAGTACCTCCTGATGTTGCTATAGAATCTGAATGAGCGTGGTGTTTAAAAACAAGAATGTGAGGGGTAGCTCAGGTGGTAGAGCACTAGCCTAGCATCCACTGAGCCCTGGACTCCATTCCCAGCATAAACTGGGAGTGATAACACACACATATAATCCCAGTTCTTGGGAGGAGGAGGCAGAGGATCAGAAGTCCAAGGTCAGCCATCTTCAGCTGCACAGGGCATTTGAGGCCATCATGGGCTGACACCCCGTGCCCATCAGACCAGTAATCAAACAAGGCGGCACCACGGCACGTGTGTGTGTGTGTGTGTGTGTGTGTGTGTGTCCCCTCTTGCAGCCCCTTGAGCATCTTCTGCATCACCCCTCCCTTCCCCCATTTTCTTCTATAGAATTCCCTTCAAGCTGCTGCATGCAGCGCCCCCTGCAAGCCTCATCTAACTCTCTGGAGAGCGCTAATTATCTGCTGTCCTGCCCCGCCCCCAGAGTTCTAAGTTCCTGTACTGCTGTAGTCTCCTCTCACTTCCCTTGCTGCTCTGATGTCTTTGCCTGCTGTCCTGAGCTTTGTAGTGCAAGTCCTGTCCGGAAGGAAAGGCTCCTTGGAAGCTGTCCTCAGACACTTGTCCAAGAAAGAACAGATGTGGTTTTTCTCGTGTGTGAGGAACAGTATTAAGGAATTGCTCCAGACACTAAAATAAGGACTGCACTGTTGGCCTGCTCACTTCGCTTCCTAGAAGGCTGCTCTTGTTAAAGCGTGTTGTCATTGAGAGCCTGCTACGTCTTTGGATGTCTAAAGCTCATGTGCTCAGCCAGCCCGCAGTGTATGGACTGGGGCCAGGCCATTTACAGAAGATGGAACTTGCCCCTGGGCTTTGGAGCAGAAGGCCATGGTGAGGAAGTCATGCCTAGGGATGTCATAGAGGAAGAGAACTCTGATCTGACACTGTAGAAATCTATAAAACTTAAATCTGAAGAGCATGGACTGAGGACATGGCTTGGTTGCTAAAGTGCTTGCCATATACGAGTGAAGACCTTAGTTCAGATCCTTAGCACCTCCCTACAAAACTGGGCGACACAGTACACACAGGTAATCTCAACCCTGGAGACCCGAGACTTGCTGGCTGGCCAGTCTAGCCAGATAGTCAACTCCAGGTTCAGTGAGAAACCCTGTCTCAAAATAAGGTGGAGAGTGACCAAGGACGAGACCTAAAGTCAACCTCTGATCTCTACACTTGTGTGCAAATGCACACATGCATTCACATACATGTGAGCATGTACACACACACACACACACACACAGAGAGAGAGAGAGAGAGAGAGAGAGAGAGAGAGAGAGAGAGAGAGA
>JABTXL010020982.1:1223731-1247273 GCA_025134845.1 Neodon shergylaensis | reverse complement strand
AGAGAGAGAGAGAGAGAGAGAGAGAGAGAGAGAGAGAGAGAGAGAGAGAGAATATGAAGAACAAACCTTCTAGAGACTGTATCAGCTCATCTCTAGGGCAAATGGTCAGGTATCCAAGAATAGAGAGCTATCCAAGAGCAGAAATGTTTACTGAGAGGTTCAAAGACCATCCTTTGATTCACTGATGCTTTCCCTGAATTATATTCTCATGTCCAGAGTTGTTATGGCCAGACCCTGGTTCGATTCCCTTCTATGGCTTCCTCGATGCCTGCCCCCAAGCTGCTGTATGCTGACAAACTTGGTTTGGCACCCACTGTCAGTGGGCCAATTGAAGAGACAGTGAATAGTGAGAATAATTATAGCAACACTGGGAAGAAGAGCAAATAAGGGGTCCAGTAACTCCCAAGTCCCAAGTGTAGATGTAAGCAGATAGTGAGAGGTGTGTATAGCTAAGCAGTCCAGATCATGGTGTGGTCCCGCCCATCATCACTGTCTGGGCTCCAGTCTCTCCAGCAAGGTGGTTGACTAGTTGTCAAACTGTGAAACCTCTGCCTAGAAGACAGCTTCCCTCACTGACTGGCACCAGACCTAGCCTGTCCCATCTCCCAACCTGAAGCTCCTGAGAGACTCCAGTTTCTTGGGGAGCATTGTCGGTAGTCTGCCAGTGTAAATAGCCAGACTTCCTACAGTTCTCCGCACCTCACTGAAAAGAAAGCCAGACTCTGTCATGTAGCTAGTTAGCAGTCGTGCCAGAACTAGACCTAGATTTCCTGTACCCATAGCTCAGCTCTTTCTTCTTCCTGCCAGGTGAGGTTTCTGCTAGGGAGCCCTGCACCAGTGCTGTTCCCGTTCACTAGTTCATGTTAAGCCCGTTCCCACCCTTGACATTGGCAAGTCTCCAGGATGCTGTTTGAGGAACATATGGTGACTTGGGTTTTACCCACAGTGCATCAGCCCTTGGAGGACTCTGCTCATCTAGTCTGCCAGTGTTGCACAATATAATTTACCATATAGTTCTAAAGCCTCGTAGGCTCTCTGCAGATTTATTTCTTTTATATGCACCTACATTTCTATAAGCAGCTTACTTATTGAAAGAGAATGATAGTGTGTTGGTCAATGTTGAAGAGAAGTATGTTTGTAACGAAAACATTTTTTCTTTGTATGATGGATTTTTTAATTTAATGTGTCGATTTGTGTATGTAGGAGCCTGTGGCATTCTCTACCATTCTGAATATAGCAGCTTATAAAGCTAGTCCTGACAGTTTGATGTTGCATAAAAAGGGATTACTTTTGATTCTGCAAGTGAATGGATGAAATCGGGGAAAGAAAACATTTCAGATGCATTGCATGTTTGTTTTTCTGCGGTGTGGCTCTCCTGAGCTTGTAAGGTCTCGCTATACTGCTCAAATTAGCCTTAAACATGAGGGCCTCCTGCCTTGGCCTCCTGTGTGCTGGGATGACAGACATGCACCGCCATGCCAGCCCTATCTTCTGACTTTTTAGGGTTATTTTTAGCGTATCAAGTGATTCTTAAGCGTGAGCAATGTTTCGTGCTGCTGAAGACATTTTTTACTCCCTTCCCAGGCACAGCACACCCACGATGCCATCACGGAGGCGGCACAGCTGATGAAGGAAGCTGTGGATGACATTATGGTGACACTGAATGAAGCTGCCAGCGAGGTGGGGCTGGTGGGAGGCATGGTGGATGCCATCGCAGAGGCCATGAGCAAGGTAGGTGTGAGCTAGCTCCCAGAACCCCTTCAGCCACATTCCGTCCCTACATGCTCTTCTCTGGGAAACCGATCGTCAGTCAAGGCTGAGACCAGCAAACCTCCTTTCCCAATGGCTGTAGCTAATGAGCAGGTGGCCGGTCATATATCCAACATATTATTCTTTCTTCATTATTAATTCATCAGCTTTGTAAGTCACTGTGCAATTCTTCCCAAGTTACATGTGGTAAGAGAGACGTTGTGAAAGTAATGTTGTTTCCTTGTTTGTAAAATGGAAATAATTACTTATGCTTTGTGTCCTCATCATAGGCCTGTGATGGGGAGCAAACTCCAAGAGGAGTTAGAAAGTGATTTCTGAGTGTTATCCCTTGGAATGGCAACGCTGGAATTGGGGAACTTTCTAGAATGCAGGATCTTGGACTCTATCTACCCCTGACTTGCTCTGTTACAGTCTCAATTAAGTGGAGTCTAGGAATCTCTAATGGCACTTTCAAATATCTTATGCTTTCATTATCTACTTAAACGCATAGGCCATCAAATTGTATGAAAGGCCTTGGTGAGCTCTCAGAGACAACAGTCATAGATATGACTCATTTTCTCACTGGGCAACCAATCAGTTGACAATGCTTCAGACTGAAGACGGTTTTGACTCCAAGGTTTCTACTTTTCCTGCAAGGATTCTGTCTCTAGTCATGTCCTTTTGATATTGTTGGGGTAAATAGTTGCTCATCAACATTTAATTTTCAGCCTGTGGTAGCTGACCATAGCGTTAGACAGTGTTAACAGGAATGCCTGTTGTTGGGTCGTGAATACATCTGTATGGTATTACAGGATAATATGCAGTCTTAAACTGCTGACTTAGAGATTAGTTGTCCCTGTCTCCATAGGGAGTGACTCCATGGAATGGTCACTAGAGTAACGCTCCTCAACCTCCTGCCATTGTCTTCACGCTAGTGAAATGGCAAGCCTGGATCAGACCCTGTGTCCTTTAGAAAACCTGATGCTCTACTTTCTCAAAGTCTCTTCAGTGTTCACTCTGCCATGCGTTTGCTTCAACTCTGGATGGCTTGGCAGATAATACGTAAATTTCCCATCCTCATCAAGGCCACTGGGCAGGCTCAAGAGGGTTTGTTTGAGTTTCAGAGCAGCAGAACAGTAGCACCATGGAAACAAACCTCATGTCCATCAGGGATGTTAGCTAATGGAGTCCACAGCTCCTTAGTAGCAATTAAAAGGCAAATGGTGCCTCCTTTTCTTTTTCTCAGAATGAATGTAAAAATAGGGAAATGCACTGTGAATCCCCAGAAGTGAAAGTCGGGCCCTGAGGTCTTTGGTAGCCCAGGAGCCTCACTGACTGGGTGATAGCATCTCTGGTATCACTGGCCCAGCTGCCCTCTTCAGAAATAAGCCTGGTCTTTTCTGATAGGGACAGGAACTGCTGGCAACAGTAGCCACACACGAAAGGTCCCTCTCCTTTCTGTAAAATATGAAGTGGGATTTCGTGGCTCTCCACAAACCCCTACTGTGTTAGTTACAGTGACTGTTGAAAAATACTTGGAAAACAATATAAGAAGCCAGGTGGTGGCAGTGCACTGTTGAGTTCCAGTACTCAAGAGGCAGAGGCAGTCGGATCTCTGAATTCGAGGCCAACCTGGTCTACAGAGTCAGTTCCAGGACAGCCAGGCTACACAGAGAAACCTTGTCTCAAGAAAAATTAAAAATGAAAATAAAAGAAGCAGCAGCAATATAAGAGTGAATGGTCTACTTTGGCTTACAGTTGGCTTCTTTTTTATTTTGTTTTGTTTTGTATTTTGAGACAGGGTCTCTCTGTGTAACGGCCCTGGCTGTCCTGGAACTAATTCTTTCAGGCCAGGCTGGCCTTGAACTCACAAAGATCTGCCTGTTTCTAGGACCAAAGGCATGTGCCACCACCACCTGGCAAGGACTGCCTTCTACAAGGCCTCTACATGGCTGCCTGGGCTAGAACACAAACACACAAAATAAATAAATAAATGTTAGAAATAAAACAATCAGTTTATTCATTCATCCCTCAAGTATTCATCAGCTTATCGACTTGGTCTTTTTAAAGAAATAGACCTAAGCCAGGTGTGGTGTGACTGTACCTTTAATCCTGCACTTGGGAGGCAGAGGCAGGTTTGCCTAAGTATTTTGACTTCTCTTTATTCTCAGCACGCCGTCTTGTTCAAAGTTAGGCCACGTCTCAGTTGAAGGAGCCTGACAGACTGCAGATGTCTAGTTAGTTCTTGCTGAATGAATGAGCTCCCAGCTTGATCCTCGCCTGGTCCATAGGGTCCGTGCAATGGTGGAGGTGCCTTGCATCATCTGTCTGCCTAGGAGAGAAGTTTTGACAGGTTCCACTATGGTTCACGCTGATAGTTTCATGAAAGCAGCTTCCTGGGATGTACAATATGCACGGTGATGCATCTCTGCCTCATGGCTAGTCCATGCCTGCTTGTAACACGTAGCCCTTATTAAGACACTGCCTGGCAACTCCTCTGTTGGCCACTCAGCACATGCCCTGTTTTTTGACTCAAAACCATGTTGACAAAGAGCTGCCAAAAAGATTTTCTTAGTTGCCTACCCAGGTCCCATGGTGATGTCAAGACGCTCCACCCAACAGATCTAAGCCCCACTCCCACCGCTCGCCGTGCCCCCCTTCCCATTGGCGGTGCTGTCTTTACAATAGTTGGTCACCCTGTGTTGATTTCCATGTCCTTCGCTGCCTCCCTGGGACATCATTTGGGTGCTATTCAACATCATGTTCGTGAAGGGGTTGATAGTGAAGTGGGTGGTCTTTTTCTTCGTTGGGGTCTCTGACTTTTCCTCCCCTTCCTTCTCCCTCTTCATAGTCATCCTTTCTCCCTTTTCCTGTCTTTTTCCTAGTTGCTGGTGCACTTAGAAGCAGGCAAGCAACAGATTGTTCTTAGCTGCTCCAATTCTTTCTCTTGTTGACTTAGATCATCACAGGGCATCCCCCAGCACAGATATTGGTGGGCTGTAGTACTGTCTTGGAAGTCCTTGGTGATGTTGATTCTGCCTCCTCTCCTACCTCATCTTCTACCCCTCTGTATTCCCCTGAAGTATCATCAGACTCATTCAGATTGCCATGTGCTTGAATGCTTGTCCCTCTTCCTGGGAGTCCTTCCCTTCATTTATGTGGGCAGCCTCCTCCTTATGTGGAAGACTTAGCTAAGTCATAATTCCCATGAAATACTTCCACTTCTGTAAGATAGAACTGGGACCCCATCTTGCCTGTGTCCCCTGGATGCCTTACTTGTACCTCCATTGCAGTTCTGATTGGAGAAGTTGGGGTTGAGTTTGAACCAAAAAACCTCTGAGGGGCTCTCTATTTTTCCTAAGTGTCTAATTCTTATAAGTACAGTCCACGGTTGGCCAGGCTTCTTATGACTCCTGGGCTCTCCTCTTCTCCACAGCTGGATGAAGGCACACCTCCAGAACCAAAGGGAACATTCGTTGACTACCAAACGACCGTGGTTAAATACTCCAAAGCGATTGCTGTCACCGCTCAGGAAATGGTAAGAAAAGGAGATGCCCTGCCCACTGTGTGTTGTCCTTCTGTCCACCACCATCTGAGTCATCGGATGGGATCTGTGCTGGAGCAAGTGGCCAACCAGTGATTCCAGTTCCTCCCGGACGCCAGCTCCTACCCCCTCTCTTGATCCCTCTGGCTGCCTGTGGTATACCCCAGCAAGAAGGAATTAAGGTTGACAGACATTTGGGCATGAGGACAGGGAATAGAGGCAGGAGAGAACATTCAAGAAGGCATGAAATGAGGAAGAAGATAGCAATAAGAAGCAAAGAGTCTCTGACAGCACTCGGGGTGTTTTAATAGATTCCAATTCTCATAGAAGAGAAGATATTTAGGAACAAAGCAGTAAAGGGCTAAGCTGTCTGACAAAATCGTATCATAACACTTGGGCAAATTAGTCTTTTAGGCAAAATCAATGTGGTTTATTTTTTCTTAATTCCTTATAGCAGACGCTGTGCCACTTTTGAAAGTAGTTTTTCTTTCACTGAAACAATGCAAAACACTGTTCAGATGAATCTTTGTAATCAGCCATGAAAAGCAGCGTGCGCTCTCTTGACTTTATAGAGTTCCGCGAAGGATGACAAATGAGATCTTCAGAGAGCTAATACCCAGAAAATGTTCCTTTCCACATGGAGTCCCAAATGCTGTAGATTAGAGAAGATTACCACATGAGCCTGCACTGGGAATTGGAGTGGCCCAGCTGGAGTGGCCAAGGCATGGCTCTGTCATATAATTGTGTGTCCACTAGAGGTTGAGCTTGGATCACAAAGGCCTCCCTGCCTCCTCTGCTCATGTATGGGAACTCTGTACCAGGCCTGCTGTTTAAGTGAATGTGGCCTAAGGGAGAAGGGAGTAGTCACAGGTACCTCTGAGTGTTCTGGCAAGCTGGAGCTACCCCATGACTGTCCTTTCAGGGCAGGACAGGACAGAGTAAAGGCCTGTTAATGTCCAGCGTGGCAATGGAAGGAGGCATTTTTGAGTGGCTTCATAAGGTTTTAAGAGAGTCTTCTGGGCCAGGCTTTGAGCCAGGCTGTCTCATGCCTTGGCCTCTGTGATTTCCAGCAAGCCCAGCCTCCAGGAGATAGCCATCCTAGGGTAGCTAGCCTTGTACTTTAGGTTGGAGCTAGGCACTCCTCACCTGGTAGGTAAAGAATCTCTGCATTCCTGTTGACAGGGCACAGATAGTGCCACTCAAGATACAACTTCATTGTCTTGGGATCCAGGTTATATACTTTGGAACCCACTGTTCCAAAGGGCTGTAACATTGGGTCTTAAAACATAAGTATTCCCACCTCAGTAGATATGGAGTCATTTAAAGAGGCCCTTTAAAAGCCCTTTAAGCTGGTCATGGTAGCACATGCTTGTAATTCCAGTCCTCAGTAGGCAAAAGCAGGGGATTAGGAGTTCAAGGCCATCCTTAGCTACATACTGAGTTCAAGGACAGCTTGAACTATATGAGACCTTGTCTCAAAAATATATGGAACAGCCCTTGAAAGTCAAGGTGTTAAAGGGCATGGATAGTGTCGCCAAGCAGGTGGCCATCAGGTAAAGATGCTTGTAACCAAGACTGACGGCCTTCCTTCAGTCCCTGGAACCCACACAGAGGAAGGAACCAACTCCTGTAAGTTGTCCTCTGACCTCCACATGTGCACTGTGGTACATACACAACACACATACACACCACAAAAGTACAAATAAAAATAAAAGAGTTTAAAAAGAATGAGAAAGAGATAAGCAAGAGTGAAATCCCTAGAAAAGAGACAAAGAATGTCTTTAGACAAACTGCAAAAACAGACTGGATAACATTAAACTTTGGCATGCTAATCTGAGGTGCGGGGAGACTGGATTTGTGGACCACCATGTTTCTGGTAGCACCTTGTGATGCTTTGTACGAATTCGCCCCAAGACTTAATTCCCTTCTTTCCCTGATGTTGGCTTCTCCACTGAGTCTCATTCATGGCTTTGTGGCAGCGCTGTCTTCAGATCCTCTCTTGCCCAGATCCCCATAGAAGCCTGGATCAGGGTACACCCTTCACAAGGCTTATTCCCCTAAGTTCCTTGTGGGAATTCTTCCAGTGATCCCAAAAGGACAAGCTCCCTGAGATCGGCCCCTGAGGCCCCAGCTCCGTGCTGCACGGCCTGCGTGCTGAGCATGTGCCCCCATCTGGCCTTTGCTGCAAAATAGTCCCAGCTCTGGCCTGTCTTGTGCAATATTAGCATGGGCTTTGCTTGATTGCCCTCCCTTGTGCTCAGCCCTCATGCAAGGCCTGGCCTCCACCTTCCCCAGGGGCTAAAAGTGAATGAAACCCTTTGGCTTCCCCGGGGTATTAACACATGGTTCTGATGCTTCTCTTTGTGTATGTGTGTATGTATTTGTGTCTTGCTTGTTTTCTTTTTCCAGATGACTAAGTCGGTTACTAACCCGGAGGAGCTGGGAGGCCTGGCTTCACAAATGACCAGTGACTATGGGCACCTGGCTCTCCAGGGCCAGATGGCAGCAGCCACCGCCGAACCAGAGGAGGTCTGCCACCTTAAGACCCCTATCTTAAGAAGCAAGCGCATGGTCTCCATTCCTGGGGATGGGAGAGGGGAGGACCCTCTAGCTTAGTTCTGTAAGACCCCATCACAACAGCCAGGAGCAGGTTTCATTTCCCCTACTGTGAAACTGATGTCCCAGCTTCAGTCAGTTGCTGAGGCCAAGCGTTAGGGCACCCTGGAGAGTGGGCTCTCAGATAGAAGGGTTCTCTTTACAATGATCTGCCAGGTTCCTTGCAGCTGCCTGTCACCCTCTTAAAGTTCCCAAAGCTGGGGCTGCCCTTCCTGCTTCCTGCCCACCCCCAGCACATCCCACCAATTATGTTTATGTTTTCCAAAGTTTCCCCCAAATATTAGATCCACATGTGGGATTTCATATCCCCTCTCTTGAGAAGTCTGCTTACATGATGCAGAACCCATCCTGGCTTTCTAAGAACTGGCCTAGATCCTACCCACCATGACACCTTCCTTGTGCTTCTCAGGCCCCACCCGCTTTCCTTATCCCGAGGCTAGAGTAGACATGGCCTCAGCAAGTCTATACTCCTAAGAGTCTTTGACTAGGAAGTTTAGCCACAGCCAGAGAAATAGAGTGGTCTCCTGGGACAGGGCAGCAGAGCTGGGGACCCCGAGGGCTTGGTGGCAGCTGTGTTAGTGAGAGCACTTGGAAGGGTATCTAGAGCCCGAGAAAGTATTGGCTCCTTAGAGAAAGTTCAGTCTGGGGAACAGCATGATGGGACTACAGGAACACAGGAAGATACAGGTAACGCATTCTGTGAAAAGCAAGCCGTTTATGAATGTACATCCTGTTCAGTGTTCTCCCTAAGCGTTTGGGGCTATGGGAGCTATAGGTTTGTAACAGGTCTGCTCCTTTTCCTGAAATGACAGACGCTGCCCCCACCTACCCAGTGCTGCTGATTCTGCTGGGAATAGTCAGGACCAAGCATGTCTAACAAAGGCTTCTCGAAACAATTATCGCAACACAGACCCAAAACACATCCTCTTCTAACGTGTCATAACAATGCATGTGAACAGGCATATCATATATATGTACTAAGGTACATATATATTCAGCATGGAGTTTCTTTGGTTTCTAACCATGCCCCTGTCATCAGATTGCAGAGCAATTAGTTAAACCTCTGCATGAATAATTGCATTTATAATAATTATGTTACGCCACCAAGAAAATACCAAAGCTTGATTTCTTTTACATAGCTCCTCCTCTTCATCTTCATCTTCTTCCTCCTTATCCTCCTCCTTCTCATTTTTTTAATAGTCTCCCTGTTTTAGTCAGACTAGACTATAATTCTAGTCTATAATTTATCTAGACATATAATTCATTTGATCAACGTGTAATTTTGAATTTCATAAACAAGTAGGAGAGGGCTTGTGTTGCAGTCAGGAAACCCTAGTACAAAGGAAAGAAGTGTTTGGCTTTGAGAGGGGATTAAAAACACAGACCATGATTGCCAGGGAGGTTTGGACCCCTCGCCATGGAAAGCTTTGCACATGGGATCCACCCTCATCTGTCTGGGTTTGGAACATTGGCCTGTCCTTTCCGTAATGGAGTTCTCATGAGCTGCCCACCCCAGTGTGGGAAGCAAGCAGAGCCCTGCAGCAACACAGATTCGACGATAGCACCGAGGCCGCAGGGAAAAGTATCTATCACTCAACCACTCAACACTTCACCTTGCTGGGTACTGGGCTTTAACCTCTGACATTGTTAGTAAGGTTTGCTGTTTTCAATGGGGCATCTTGAGATGTATTTTACAGTCCAGGCACAAGAGCAGTATGACCCACAGCCAGAAATGGCAGTGAGAATATAAGATTACCAGTGGCTTATGCAGGAACGTTCTCTGTGTGCATTTGCCAGACAGATGCTTGGGGGGAAACTGAGAAGGTTAGGAGGTCCCTGAAGCAATGTAGGTTTTTTTTTTAAAGCATACCAAAATTGTGGAAGTTATTTGTCTACCCGAGAGGGCCCCATATCCCAGCTTGTGAAAATATTTACATCTAGGGCAAGCGGGAAGCCTTTCCTGCAGAGCCTGCGGTGTGCCCTGCCGAGTCCAAATTCTGGTCTTTTCCACAATGTGACAATTACAGGAAAAGCTGGCCCTCTGTCCTCGAACATCAAACAGGATCTTTCTCTGTTTATTTTTCCATGGAAAACTTACAACTTTGTTAATAGCACTGTGGAAAGTCTTCAGAAAAGTGAAAACCCCTCTGGCAACTTTGCAATTTAAGATTAGTTCCTCTCTGAATACAGAGAATAGAGAGGGCCGGGAGATGGCTCAGTTCTCTACAAACATGAGACCTGAGTTTGTGGCCTCTTCGTGTGGATACATGGGTACATGCACCAGCATCCACACACCCAGCGGGGGTGGGGAGAAGAGAAGGAAGGATGGAGAGAGGAAAGGAGAGACAGAGATCCTAGGAGCTGTGGCTCCTAAATGTGAGTCCTGGGGAAAAGATTTAGTGACTGCAGCTCTGTCTCTTGGGAAAATGACATCACCGCTTTGTAAGCAGGGAGAGGATCTGTAAAGTGACTGGCCAGGGAAACATGCCTGCACCCCAGGTGGGATGGGTGGATGGGTACTCTAGGTTTTTGTTGTTGTTTTGGTTTTTTGATTTCTACCCAAAACTTGCTGTTTGATAGAGAGAAAGTGATACCTGGTTCTGTTGTTCATACTATTTGTTTTTCCTGTTCCGTTTCCTAAGTTGATCCAAGTTCTGATGCCACCCTTGTCTGACTCTCATAAGGTCCCCCAGGCAAGCAGTCGTGGACCCAGTTTCTTTTAACATCTGTGAAAAGTCATCTAATTTTGTTTTGTCTTGAGCAGTAAAGGAAAACGATCCGATCCGTTTTTCATAGACAACTCTTCCCCGACCCCATTGTAATTGGATCTAAAACTCTACCAAGGCCCGAGCATTTTTTTTTTTAATTTCCTTTAAGGCACAAAAGCAGATGGTTTTCCCGACAATATTTTTCTTTGAGCAAGAAGGGAACTGGGGTTTTTTTTCCTTGGGGCTCAAGTAATGCTCTCCTAAAGTTGCCGGTTTGAAGCCCCAAGTTGTGTGTCTTTGAGCAGTATTCCTTTGTAATAAACACTGGTCGTACATTCAATCCACCCTGTGGGTCTTGCAAAGTTGGGCCAGACTTGCTGAGAAATTTAATGTTGCTTTGGGAACTGGGCAATTCTTAGTGCTTATCAGTGGAAACCCAATCTTGAAAGTGTGTTCCCTTTCTAGGAAGCTCCTCCAACCATAAAACCTTCCAGTGAAATTGCCAGTAGACTGTTGACTCTGTGGTCCTCTTGTGTTTAAGTATCTCACCGTGACCTGGAAAATAGGGAGAGTGATGAGTGCCGAGCCCAGGTGCTATGGCCTTCAACAGAGTCTGCAAGACAAAGATCGTTTGTTCTTCATTTCAGAGATAATCAAACAAAAGTTCAGAGAGGCTAACAAAATTCTGATTCTATTAAAACCACTCTTAAAAACTTGAATTAGAGGGGTTTCTTATTTTGTTTCGTTTTCTAATTCCCTGGGTGTTGCTTCCACTGTGTCCTTCTCTCCTGGTGTCACCAACAGTCCCCTGTCATTTGGAGGTATAAGAGCTCCCACCTTTAATTTACTGCCGACCCTTGGATATCCTTGTTAGACTTTGTGGAAGCCTTTAAGGACCAAGTTAAGTTTGAAACTAATGTCTCAGCCCCTGACTTCGCCTTGATGTCGTGTGTAAGCCTTCAGCATATCTTGAAAATAGACGTCTGATTGTTTCAGCACTTGGGCAGCTGAAGCAGGGGGATCAAGAGCTCCTGGACAGCCCGAGCTCTGTCTCAAACAATGAATGTTTGAATGGTATCTTTGCTGTATGTAAACATCTTTCCCCAGTCAGTGGTATGTCGTTTGCTGCACCAGTTCAGACGTGTACAGACTGGCATGCTGTAGACTCCCAGGCTAACTTTGCTATTGTGCATCCCACAGAGAGGGCCAACGGGACAGCCTAGCTGTGGAGAGCCTGTCCCAGGGCACATAAGAAGATACCTGGAAAGCAGACGCTCACCCTTGGGCATCTAGTGAACTTTCTGCTAAGTGGCTTTCAGAGTCCTGTGGCCTTTTCCCTCCCAGCAGTGGGCATTTCTACAGTAGGAAAGCAGACATATGCAGTCCTTCCACTCTCCAGAGTCACTCTGCCCTAAACTTTGCCTGCTGAGATACAAGCAGGAGATAGCGTCCCCCTGCCGGAATCTCCCCAAAATTATTTACAGTATCTGGGCCCTTTTGGTAAACAGTCTTAATGCTAGAAGAAAAAGCACCCCCCCCCCTTGTAGCTATTGTGGATTCTTGGCGGTAACACTGACTCACACTTCAGGTGTTTGCTCTTCTTCTTAGTTGTTTACCTGGCCTGGAAGGCAGTTCATTTGTGGCTGTATTTATCCAGCTCAAAGTGAAAACTGACACTGAACAGAACCAGAGGAATGCATGCTTTCGGAAGGCGGAGGGGGGATTTAGTACGGCTTAAAGGAGACAGCTAGCAACCTAGCTATAGTGAAGTTATTTGGCTTCTCTTAGGCAAACTACCCCTTCTAATCACTCAGCCCAATATCCTTAATCAAATGCATGCCCCAGGGGATTTAGCTTTGTTGATAGATTACTAGTCTAAGATGTATGAGGCCCTGGGTTCCACCCCCAGCCCCGCAGAGACTGGATTTGCTACAGTAGGTGTCTGTAGTCCCAGCACTTGAGAGGTGGAGGCAGGAGGATCAGAAGGTCAAACTTATTCTCAGTTACAGTCAGTTCTAGGCCAACCTGGACTATGTGAGATCCTGTCTTAATTTTTTTTAATCAAGTAAATTAATGAAATAGGGACGCATGTCTGCCAAGCCTTTAGAACTGAAAAGGGAAAGTCAACCCCGGCTCAGGAGACAGGAAGCCTGGGCTCCATGGGATTGCGCTCACCATGAATACACCAGGAAGGGGTGTTCTGTTTAATAAGTATACCAGTTTTATGAAAATCTTACTACTTTAAGTTATGCGAAAGATGTACTTTGAATTCATGAAATGGAACGGATAGGAGAGGCCTTGGTGTACTGTAGGAACTCAGTAAACGCTTGTTAGATGGATAATACGATAACCGTCCCACAGAGCTCAGTCTGGGGAACATCTACTCCTCGGGTGTAATCTCTCAGGTGGCTTGACCCACATGAGCCAGACCAGGAGAAGATGAACACACACCGGGAAGGCATTATGCTAGCCTGGTGAGCTACAGGCTTGCTTATTGGCGGCTGTGGGCATTTTTACAGTCATTTTACAGAAAGGTAAATCAACTAAATTCCCTACCTCACCAGACAGGGGTTCCAGATAGAATGGAATTTTCCTAGCTGGGCTCCCAGAAGGCACTAGAGAAATTTTCCACCTAGGGCAGGCTTGGATGGCAGGGTCCCTCACACTCCTTCCCCCTTCTGGCTTTGCCTCCGTAGATCGGATTCCAGATTCGCACACGTGTGCAGGACCTGGGTCATGGCTGTATCTTCCTGGTGCAGAAGGCAGGGGCCCTCCAGGTGTGCCCCACAGACAGCTATACCAAGAGAGAGCTGATCGAGTGTGCCCGTTCCGTCACTGAGAAGGTAAGGGGTCCCCTGTGGGTAAGATGGATATAGCCATGGGGCTGAGCACTGACAATGTGACCAGCTCTGGTGGAGACTGAAACCAAAGTTAATCCAGCTAAGGTGGCACTTTCCCTCGCCACCCAGATCTTCCCCAGTGAGGGTGCTGTCACAGGACCTGAGAAATTCCAAGCAAAACAGAGGCAGCCCTGGAAAGTCAGGGACTCCCTCCAGGTGGCCCTACCAAAATCAGCATTCAGAGCCAGCCAGGGGAAGGCTGATATCACCGCCCACCCTGTAACGGCTGCTGATCGCCTGTCTCAGAGAGTTTCTGAGTGCTAGAGCTGGGACAGAGAAACTGGAGGTGCTGGGTAGAGTGGTACAGCCGAAACCCCGAAGAGCCAGCCTGGGCTACTTAGTGAGACCCGGTCTCCAAAGGCAAAGCAAAGGAAGCGTGAAGCAGAGTGGTCTCCGTGACAAACAAGACTGAGATCCGCTTGGTGTGTGACCTCTCCTCTTACATACCGTGAGGCAGAGTGGTCCCAGTGATTTTGGACAGTCACCTGATGGACCATGGAGGAAGAGAAACCTGGCCTGGGCTTCTGAGCCTCGGGGCTGCTGTTGGGGAAGATGGTCAGGAGTGTGGGCAGCAAGGCTTGAAGAGCATATCGGTTACATCGCGTTTCCAAGCCTCAATCTCCTCATCCATAAAAGGAGCACACAAACGTGCAATCTCTGACTCACAAGCATCAAGGTCTGTAACAGTATCTGGTACTGTGCCAGGTACGGAGTTAAACATTGAACAAAATAGCCCCCTCCTCTGAAATTCTGTTCTCCCATGGCACTTCCCTAACCGACAAGGCCCGCATTAGATCCTCCCTTCATACCCAGTGGCTCTTTATCCTCCCCTGGTCTGCTAGCTTCTGGCTTTGTTTCTGGATCAGAGTCCTGCTGTGGCAGCTGTGACAGCTGCGAGTAGTGTGGCTGGAGCATCCTTGCTCTGCAGTTCTCGTCACGTCTGTGTGCATAGAGCTCCACATTATTCCGAGACTTGGCGACAAGGCCGGAGGGCTGGGCAGAGGAAGCGCTCAATGGGAAACCGCTAACAGAGGCTGCTCTGTCAACCAGTCCTGGGCCAGGCTGAGCCTCTATCTGGCAACTTCCTCCAGCCTGCGGGACTGGCCAGCTATGGTCTCTACAGTTAGAATTAAACCTCTCATCTGGAGGAAGGAACCTTCCCTTGCTTCAAAGACTTTGCCCATTTCCCCAGGCACCCAAGATGCATGCAGAATCCTCCTGAGCCGGTCTTGATCTTGCTGCCTCCCACTCAGAGTGGCCTGACTTGGGACACAGGGAGAAGGATGGAGGTGGGGAGGTGGCCAGTTCCTAGCATTCGTTGCTTTGACAAAAAGCACCAAGGGGAGGAAAGGGTTCGTTTTAGGTCACAGGTTACAGTCCATCTGTGGGGGAATCCCAGCACCCAGAACTTCGGACAATTAGTCCTCTCACAGCCACAGTCAAGAGCAGAGAGAAATGAATGCCTGTGTGCTTCATGCTCAGCTTTCTCTACTCTGATGCAGTACAGGGCCCAAAACCAGGGGATGTACCACCCACAGTGGGCTCACCTCAGTTAACCAGTTAAGGAAAAATTCATGGCTGGAGAGTTGGCTCAGTGTTCAAGAGCACCAGTTACTGCGCCAGAGGACCTGGGCTTGATTCCCAGCTCCCACGCAGTGGCTCACAGATATCTGTAACTCCAGTCCTGGGGCTTACAACATCATCTTCTGGCCTCTTTGGGAACAAATAAATAAAATTAAAAAGGCAGAAAGAAATCCCTCAGAGTGGGCCCACATTGAGACTTCCTAGGTCAGTCTAGGTGTGGCAAGTTGGCAATTAAAACCAGCCATCCCCGGAAAGAAACAGTTCTCTATGGACCCGTCTTAAAGAAAATGGTCCCTGTGTCCTTTCTGCTAAACTATACCCGCAAGTCTCCTGAGTCCTGAGGGGTACAAGAAAGAACATCCCAAACTCCATGCCTCTTATTTATGCTTTGACTCCCGCTTGCTCGTCATGCTTCAAGATACGTATTTCCCATATAATCCCAGCACTGATGGGGCAGGGACAAGCAGAGCCCTGCGACTTACTAGCCTACTACTCCAGCAGAATCTGTCAGCTTTCAATGAGAGATCCTGTCCCGCTCCGTCTAGCCCACCCTACCACTACCACCTGGGGGTAGGAAAAAAAGGCAGTTTGGTGAGCAACTGAGGAAGACACCTAGGGTTTGACCTCTGCCCTCACCCCCATGCCTCCCTCGCCCACACATGGTGTATACCATACATGTTTTTACAAAGCATTTATGTGCATCAGCATGGTCAAGACTAGCGGGTGTGTACAGAGGTTAAAGAGCCTTCAGTTGCCATGTGACGAACTGTTTCTGATCTATAGGACAATGGCTGTCCTGAGGACAGGAATAGTGTACTCAGACTCCTTGGGCAGAACTGCCTGTCTGAAGGAGAACAGAGAGCCATCTAGGGGAACCTGGAGCTGTATCTCACAGGGTGAGCGCATCAGTGCTGGGGGAAGAGAGCAGGACAAAGCGCTTACTCTGAGCAGCAAGGCAGGTGTGTGGGGACCTTAGCCGCTGGCAGACTTGACAGACGGTGGGCAGGTGGACACATGGTTTGATGGTGAGCATGTGGGGCGATCAGGCTGCGGCTGTAGAAAGTGTCTCTAGGCACAGGAAGGGGTGCAGGTAGAAGCTGGCGCCCGGGGTTTCTGATATGGACTGTGCTAGGGTGAAGCCGTTAGCCAACTTGCTGGACCCTCGGATCACTGCATTGCTACCTAGTGATGGATGGTGACATGCAGGAGCTCCACTGGGATTCACTCTGGAAAGTGACCTGTCCTGCATGGCCAGGTGAATGATGAGTATTGACAGTAGTTGTTCCTTCTAGACCTAATTGAAGGGTAGAAACTGCCACCCACATCTTGGGAGCCTAAACCTGTTCCCTCAGTATGGTGTCAGAATCATTGTAGTGACTTTGTGAGCACTGTCCTCCAGGAAATAGTTGTGACCTACAAACACCTTATTGGGCACTTTGCATATGTTATGTTGTAATTAGCTGTTTTACATTCAAGGAAACTGAGGCTTGTTACCTAAGGTCAGGTAGTATATGAATGGTAACGCTGATACTCAGACCCAGGCTCTTGGTTCTGATCTTGTGCCATTAACCTCTGTGCCGCATCAGCTCTGAGAGGGAGAGTTCAGTGTTTTCAATGGGGGCACACTATCTTAGTCTTACCTTCTCCATTCCCTGGCTCCCCTTTACATCCCCTTTCTACCTTCCAGGTATCCTTGGTGCTCTCCGCTCTCCAGGCTGGGAACAAGGGGACCCAAGCATGCATCACAGCTGCTACTGCTGTTTCTGGGATCATCGCCGACCTGGATACCACCATCATGTTTGCAACAGCAGGGACACTGAATGCGGAGAATGGCGAGACCTTTGCAGATCACAGGTACTGGGGGAGACTCCAGCTGGCATCCCCGAAACTGGTGATCACATTTGGTCACTTCACTCTGCCCAGGACTCAGAAATGTGCTTTATCCACTTGGATGTCAATAAGATTCTCAGAGGGGGGCGTGAACCACAGGGTCAGAATAATTCCCGTTGACAAGTTAGAATCAGTCTTCCCCAACTGAGGCCAGCTTTTTGATATTTGCACACCAGGGAGTTGCCCCTCTGGCTGCCCATAGACCCATTAGGACCAGGAGAGGCAGAGTTAGCAGTCACTTCCCAAAGCCTCCTGCCTCCTCGGAGCCTTCATTAAACATGCGTGTGTCAGTGGCTCTACAGATTTACCCCTGGCGACCCCTAAACCCTTATCACATGTCCAGACCCTTTCTTGTCTCTCCAATCCAAGGACTGTGATAGAGTGGAGATTCTCTGTATTCTGTTGTCCGTTCTGGGTCCCATGGGCTCTGAGCCCCAAGCACGACGTACAGACTATGCACCCTCATAACCCCGTGTGCCTAGGAAATATCTGGAGAGATTGTGGGGCCATAGGAAGAAGCTGAGCTTCCGCCTAGCTACTATGCTGAGCCTCTCTCTGGAGCCGTGCTACCAATCCCGCTACATACTATTTGAAGCTACAACCTCACGTGCATGGAAGACTCCCCTCCCCTTGAGGGGGGTGGATCACTGGGGCCTCTCTTCTCAAAGCCCCCGGGAAAGGATTTCCTTCCTTCCCAACTGCAAGTGAACAGGTTTTGTTCTGTTTCTCCCGTCTCTCTGGCCTCCCTGCTTTCCCAGGGAGAACATTCTGAAGACAGCAAAGGCCTTGGTGGAAGACACTAAGCTGCTCGTATCAGGGGCCGCATCGACTCCAGACAAGCTGGCCCAGGCTGCCCAGTCCTCTGCAGCTACCATCACCCAGCTTGCTGAGGTGGTCAAACTGGGGGCTGCCAGCTTGGGCTCCAATGACCCTGAGACCCAGGTATGAATGGGACCTGGGGACTGCCTTTCTCTTTTTCCTATACACCCTGCATCAGGCTTCAGAATGGGGTTAAGCATGTAGCCTTTGAAGTAAGTAATACATGTGTGCTTGATTGGAGAAGCGGATAAGAAGCAGTTGACAGAGATGTGAACTGTCGTGACAGTTCAGGGGTTGAGACAAGCCTATGGGTTTGGGAGGAACCTAGAAGGATAAGTTAGCCAGACCTGGTGAACAATTGGTTGAAGAAGACATGGTGAGGATAAAGGCGAGGGAGGAATGCCAAGTGTCCTGTGGTCAGGCTGGAGCAGTATGTAGCTTCATGAAGCCAGAGAGTGAGCCATCCATGGGGGGAGAGCCACCCGGACCTGAGGGAGGAGGGTGAGTCCCAGTCTAAGGCTTGTTGAATCAGAAGTGCGAGACAGGCAGGTAGAAGCGTCGAGGGCATGAGCCTGCTCCTGTGCACAGGTGTGACGCAGGTGTGACGCAGGTGATGCCTCTCAGCGTCCACAGGTGCAGGGAGGGGAAAGCGTAGGTCAAGAGAAGGGATGTCAGATTGAGCCTGGAGAACTCCAACCTTCTGGGCACCTGCTGAGGAAAGAAATGCTTCAAGAGGGTGGGGGACAGCTAGAGAGTGTGACCCGCGAGAAAGGAATGTTGTCACCTATGGCGACAGCGAATGTCTGGCACCAGGCCGTTGGTGACCCAGCTGCTGGCCTAGGGTATGGTGCACATGTCGCTTACTGCGGGAGATGGCTGGCTCCGAAGCAGAGGGAGGAGAAGTGGGAGGACTTTCTGCTCAGGAGGTGGTGACTTGATTGAAATGCCCCACCTGAGCCTTAACGCCCTCTCCAGGCCAGAGTCACCGCAGGTTTTCATGTTTGACACCATCACACCGTGTATAGCAGCACCTGGCTCATGCCAGATACACAGCCAGCCGATATTCCCACGGCCTGGAGCTGACAGCCGGCTGGAGTCCTCAGGAGCCTGTCCCACTCCCCTGCATTTGTCCCAGTAACAGAGGCGCCTGCACCGGTAGGGTCCATTGGGCCCCAAACTAGATAACACTTGCCCCTCAAGACCTGGGCGGGCAGCAATGACTGCACTAATTAACTGGGGGCCCCTTCCGTTCCCACTGTCCTCCGAGAAAATGCAGCCCCCTGAGGAACCCTTCTTAGTGTTTGTATCCCCCAGCTCAGTTTCCTCCAGCAGCCCTAGAGTTCAGATCCACTGTTTGCACAGTGCTTCTGCAGGAACCTGAGATGGTGGTCCCACCCTGGGGGGAAGGAAGGAAGGAAGGAAGGAAGGAAGGAAGGAAGGAAGGAAGGAAGGAAGGAAGGAAGGAAGGAAGGAAGGAAGGGCGGAAGGGCTGGCATCCCTTTTGCTGAGGTTGGAAGTGCAATCCCACCCCCCACCCCCGTGATCTTCTCTCGCCAGCTGATTTTGAAGAGACAGCTATGGATCTTCTCCACACAGAAATGTGTTCAATTGCTGAGGGATTTTTTTTCTTTTGTTTGAAAGTCATATTAGGTACAAAAAGTAGAGAATCCCCGAATGAGTTCTTAGAGCTACCTCAAATCTTCTGTGACTCCTGGTGTTTCCTTTTGCCTCCCCATCTGGGCAGCCTCTTCCCCAACTCCTATCCCTGTTTGTTGGGGTGAGCGCACTTAGCGTGCCATCTACTCAGCAGACCTTTAGCTGCCGTTCAGTGGTCCTTATCTAAAGGTGCCATCCTGTTCTGGTTACCGGACAGCTGACTGGCATGCAGAGGGGTCATTTTTCTGAGCAGATTTTAAAATTAATTTTATTTACATAAACCGAAATAAATTTTAAAAAAGAGGTTTCTGTTTTCAAGAAGGTTTGGAGTGCTTTGTTTTTTATAATTGTGGGTGGGTGGGTGTGTCAGCTGTGGGTATGTGTGCATGAATACAGGTACCCAAGGAGGCCAGAGGCATTCAGTCCCCTGGAACTGGAGCTAGAGACAGTTGGGAGCTAATCGATGTGGGATCTGGGAACCTAAATTGGATCTTCCAGGAGAGCAGTTAAGTGTTTAACTGCTGAGCCATTTGGCCAGTCCCCTGAAGGCAGCTACTTCTAATGAGAACTCATTTAAAAAAAAATGGGGGGGAGGGCAGTGAAATGATTCAACAGGTAAAACACTGGCTTCACAGGCTTGACAACCTGAATTTGACTCCCAGAACCCACAGAAAGTTGGGAGAAGAAAGCAATTCCATAGGGTTCTACTCAGACTGCCACACACACTAATACTAATAAATTAAAATTTTTAATAAATAAGCTATTTTTTCAGATCTGCTGAGGAAAAAAACATGTTCCCTCTGCATGTCAGTCACCTGTCAAGTAACTGGGACAGGGTATTACTTCCAGGGATGCTGATGTTAGCAGCAGCCCTGGCTTGCTGTGCCTCTGTTTCTTGCTGGGCCTCTTCACTGTGACAGGCTCGGGAGAGAGTGCCAGGCCTTCACAACCAGCTGACCCCAGCCTGTGGGTGCAGGAGGCTGGCTGGGGTCCCTCGGCCCTCTTGATGAGGTGACACAGCAAAGGGTGCCGAGGACGGCAGGAGGCTGTTAAGTTACAATGTTTCTGTGTCACTGCTGTCTGGAGTTCTGGAGACCGCAGAAGACTTTGTTGTTTATTACCCCTGTTGGTCCTCACAGCAACTGAATGAGGTGGGAAAGGCTGGCACTCTGTGCAGGTTAAGTCTTGGGCCCTTGGCATCACACTGACCAGAGTCCAAATTCCGAACCCTCCGGTCTTGGTGCCAGTGCAGTGACCCAGTTCATGTCAGCTCTCCCTTTGGCTAGTGCTTCAGGTTCCAGCTCCAGCACTCGAGATAGCATCAGCTCCAGGATGGAGCAGGCCACTTTGTCTTCATTTCTTCCTCAGGATTCACTGAGTGCCAGGTGTGTGCCAGAACACGTTCTGAGGAGGAATCCAAATAGGGTCTGTTCTAACCTCATTGGGTTGTAGGAGAAGATAAATCATGGATAAGCGAATAAATCAAATGGGGCCGTGGACTAATATGACTGTAGTATTAAACAGGGCCATCTGATAGTAGTTTGATATTCAGGAGTTAGACCCATTGCTAGGTGGTCAGGATCGGTCTCTTGGGACATACATTCAAACTGAACCCAGAGGATGAAAAAGCCAGGTTCCAGGTAGAAGACAACAGGAAGAAAGATCTACGTGTCCAAACTCGTGGTGCGGGGCAGGGAATTGCAGGCACAGAGCTAGAGAGCAGGCAGAGTGCCATAGAGACTTTACTGCCCCATATGAAGCTGTCATTGTGTTACCAATGCTTCTGGGTGAGTGACGGTACCTCAATGATGGTACCTCTGCCTTAGCAACCTTCATCCAGTCAGAGACAGCTTGTTGGCAGACCTGGCAGCCAGAGGGCTATGTACCCAGATCCCAGCCTCAGCATCAGCCTCCACTTTGGTGTCAGAGTAGGCATTAGTTCTCAGCCTCGGCCTAAGCAGCAACAGTGGGAGCAGCCTCTCTGTTAGTTTTATTATCATCATCATTAGCAGCAGCAGGAAGAAGATTGGCCTCCCTGAGCCACAGACCCTCCAAGGGTGGCTTCTTGAGTGGTGGTGTCATGTGCAAAACATAAAGCTACCGATAAAGAGCCTCCTTCCGGCATCCTTACACCCTGGCAGAAGCCAGCAGTGAAGGTCATCCTCTCTACTCACCAGCCTCCTACTCTTTCAGGTGGTGCTGATAAATGCCATCAAAGACGTGGCCAAGGCTCTTTCTGATCTCATTGGTGCTACCAAGGGAGCTGCTAGCAAGCCAGCTGATGACCCCTCCATGTACCAGCTCAAAGGAGCTGCCAAGGTAGGGTGGGACCCCAGCGGGGGCTGACCATGACGGGATGGTGATGTGCCAGACTGCTGGAAGGAAGAAAGTTTGATCGTCTTCCTCGTATGAAGGAAGGAAATTATCTTCCACACCATTTGCATAGAAGGTTCAGATGCTACACCTCAGACAGCATACCCTATGCTTTTCTCCTCCCATGCAGGTGATGGTGACCAATGTCACCTCTCTCCTTAAGACTGTGAAGGCGGTGGAAGATGAAGCCACCCGGGGCACAAGGGCACTTGAGGCCACCATCGAGTACATAAAGCAAGAACTCACAGTGAGTACCCAGCAGCCATCACCCTCAGCTAGCTGTCACCGTCCAGCATTTGACTGACACATGAGCTTCTCTGCGAATTTTAATTTAAAGAGCTTTTACCTGGAACTCCTAGACTGGGGAGGCATCTGTCTCCTGGTGGCATTTGTAGCTGCTTACCTGTGTGTCAGTGAGTGTGCCTGGGATCTATTGGGACTCTTTGTTTGAGACAAGGTTTTATGTAGACTAGCAAGACCTCAAACTTTTACATCTTCAAAGGTAAACTTGAATTTCTGATCCTCCTGCCTTTACCTTCCAAATGCTGGGATTACAGGTGTATGCCACCATGCCTGATTTTACAGAGGTGCTGAGGACTGAATTCAGGGCTTGATAAATGCTAGGCAAACACTGTGCCAACCAATCTATATCCCTAGCCAGGATGTAGCCCTACATCCCTAGAGTTGATATGTATCACTTAGGACAGTCCAGACTTTATTCCACCCAAATTACAACATGACACTCGAGCATTGCAGAAGAGAAAAGTCAGAATGGCAGTTTACACTAGCCTTGTGTTTAGATTATGGGGATTACACACATCCTTTCTTGTCAGATTGCTGTTGGCCACATGTGGAATGACAGTTTGAGGTTCACTGTTAGGGGAGAGGTGCAGATGCCTTTAGGTGAGACTCTTCTTCAGCATCCGGCTCATCTCTGTTTGAGATGTCTCTTCTTAGAGACATTAGCTCTGTTTACTCTTCCCTCATTCTAACCCTGGAGAGTTACAGGCACCAGGAATTGCCACAGTAGAGATGGTCTCTGTTTTCTCTGTGCTCAGCACAGTTTCACACCCCTCATCCTAACACCCACAAATAGAAACGGACAGGAAATGAGTGGTTTGCCCCAAGATTTCTTTGTAATAGTTATAATCACAGATGGAGCTTTTTTTAGGGGATATGCAGGCACTTGGGGACTCTGCCTCTGCTGCAGGTGCTCTGCCTCTCAGGATCACCTGTGAAGGCAGTTTGAGGAACAGCACTAGAAATGAGCAACTCCGCTGGTGCTGGGATGACTCTTGGCTTCTTTTGTCCTACCTTGAATGGAGCCAGCTTAGGAGATACAGTTAGGTCATAGTTTTAAAGGAGAAGCTAAAGAATATGTAAGTAACTCAAAAGCAGGTGATTCCTTAAGGCATACTATATGGGTTGTAAGTGGAGAGTCCTCATTCATTTCCCAGCTGCCCAGATCTGAATAATCACACAGAAGCTATATTAATTACAACACTGTTTGGCCAATAGCTTAGGTATATTCCTAGCTAGCTCTTACATCTTAACCCATTTTCATTAATGTCTGTATCACCACAGGGCTGTGACTTTCTGATAAGATTCCAGCATCTGTCTCCTTTGGCAGGTACATGGCTTCTGCCTTGACTCTGCCTTTTCTCTCTCTCTCTCTCTCTCTGTCTGTCTCTCTCTGTCTGTCT
>JABTXL010020982.1:1153765-1223721 GCA_025134845.1 Neodon shergylaensis | reverse complement strand
TCTCTCTCTCTCTCTCTCTCTCTCTCTCTCTCTCTCTCTCTCTCTATATATATATATATATATATATATATATATCTTCCAATCTTCCAGCCTGGCTGTATTCTGCCCTGCCATAGGCCAAAGCAGCTTCTTTATTAACCAATGGTAATAAAACATATTCACAGCCTACAGGAGAAATCCTACATCATCTTCTCTTTTCTGTCTAAATAAAAAGGAAGATTTTTAACTTTAACATAGTAAAATTACATATACAAAACAGTTATCAAACAAGAATTATAGTATAATATTTAGTCCATTTACCTTTGGCAAATTAAGGAAAATACTCTTATCATCTATCCTGTCTTTGTGAGTCTAAAGTTTTATATTTAATTTGTCCTTTATCATAACTAATGAAAACTATAACTATCTGTCTTAAATTCCATCAAAGATGCCAGGATATATTACCTAAGTAAACAGGAAGTACATTGTAAACAACTTCCAAAGCTCTAGAATTGACAGAGACATCTCACTGACTGAACAGTCACCCAAAGTTCTTCTGTAACATTGGGTACTCATCTTCAGCCTACAGACCCATGGTACCTTGTAGACTTTTACATGGAGCAGGAAATTTCAAAGACTGTTCCACCTATATTGGCAGTTTGTCAGTCACTTTCTTCTGTGTCCTACAGAATGTCTGGCAGACTCTTTCATGAAGAAGGAATCTCATCTTCTCTTGACAAGCTCAACAGTCATTTTTCTGTGGGCCCTGCATGTCCAGTTTATACAGCTTACTGCCAAGCAGTTCAGGCAAGGGAAGTTTCTTGTTCAAATGGCTAGCCTTGTCACATTGAAGGCAAATTTCATAACGAGTTTCTTCGATGCCCAACATCTCTTAAGTAATTGGTGCTTCCAAAGCAGACATGTCTCACTGTCAAGAAAAGTCTAAGTTCTTAAAACATTTTAAATGCTGTATTCTGTAGGTCTCTGAAAGGTTTGAAGAATATCTATACATCTGAAATATAGCTCTGTACATCTAGAAAACCTAACTAACATGACTACAAGTTTGACTATTATAAATGACTATCTGTTAATCTATAATTTTTAATTATACATTACATTTTTAAATGAGATACACAAACACAGTACCTTAACCAAGAGCAGAAATACATATACACAGTGTAACAAAATCAACCTTAAATCTGTATCAATAGACCAAAATTCATACCTATGCAAAGTATTCATCTCTATATCATATTCCCATTTAAATGAAAACAAACATTTATAATTTTGGGAATTGGGCATAATTTTCTCCAAACTGCTTCCTGCTGTTTGTTGGGTGAAGTATTTTTAGGGTTTATGGAGACCTTTGGCAGGGGTTCTTGTTCCATCAAACCAAATTACTCTGGAGGAATCCACAGGTTCTCATCCTCTGTAGAAACAAAAGGAGAACCTCTTTTTCAAAGTAACATATCCTTAGACTCAAATTTTGAAGTCAAGATACCTTTAATATATATATGTTGGTTTAGCTTAACAGCCCCCACTATCAAGTATCTTTCTGTAGTTAACTCATTAAGAGTCAAAAAATTTAAAGAAACCACAATAGTATACATAATCTAGACTTTCTGTGTATTTTCCATCTTTACGTGACTTTTTTCTATTACTTTTTAATATTTATTATCTTTATTCCTTTTATCTATGTCTGCTTGTACTCTTTTATATTACTTTTACTGTCTCTTGAAAAACTTTGTTTTATTTTTTTAAAACCATTTACTTCTTTTTATAACTGTCTATACTCTTTTTCCTCTGTCTCCCAAGCTACATACATTTTTAAAAGCACACTGTCATTTAGAAGTCTGTTATGTCTGAATCTGTCCTATTGTGTGTTTGAAATCCTTTTCTGACAAAGATCATTTTAAAATGGTAAGCAGTGTGGTCACGGTGGCCCTGGATGCTGACTCCATCTCTCTGGCTTTTAACATGGCAGAGGTAGTCCACTGCCAGCTCTGGGACCTCCAGGTGGGAACCATGCTCACCACCTCAACTCTGGGAAGCAGGTGGCCCATGCTACCACCAAGTAACTTGTACCATGCTCCGAAAGAGCCATAGCCATTCATGCCACCAGCATGAACCAGAAAGCTGTCTCTTAAAGGAGTCCCATAGTAAAGTTTTTGCTGCTAATGCTGAATCAGGAAGCCTTCTCTTAAAGGAGCCACACCTCTACTCACCACCAGCAAACAGAGCCTATCTGAAAATATGCAGCTACCAAGAAGCTGCTCTTGCCTCCCATTTTTGTGGGTCTAGAAGCCCTCTATTTTTTCTTGAGCTTTTTCTTAGATCTTATATGGATCCATGCCCCAGACGGTGGGCACCATTTTGTAAAGGAAGACTGCTCATTCGTTTCCCAACTGCCCAGACCCAAATAATCACACAGAAACTATATTGTTTGGCCAATAGCGTAGGCATATTCCTAGCTAGCCCTTACATCTTAAATGGCCACATTTCTATTAATCTGTGTATTACCACGAGACTGTAGCCTACCAGTAAGGTTCCAGCATCTGTCTCCTTTGGCAGCTACATGATGTCTGCCTTGATTGACTCTACCTGGTCTCTCCATATTTATCTCTTCCAGCCTGACTGTATTCTGCCCTGCCATAGGCTTTGGCAGCTTCGTTATTAACCAATAAAACATGTTCACAGCATACAGAGGGGAATCCTACATCATCTAGGTACCTTAGAATGGCCGCACAGGATGGCCATGTTCCTGCCTGAGATCTAGATACAGGTTCAGACAGCTGTAGGTACCCCATGGTGGCAGTGGAAGGGAAGATACGGAATATAGACTATCCTGGGACATTACAGATGCTTGGTCATTGTGAGTATATGAGAGTGGCTTAGAATTCATCCACGTTTTCTCAGTTGGAAAGATGGGGAGATGACTCAGCAGTTAAAACAGCCAGATACAAGCATGAAGACAGGAGTTTGGCTCCATAGAAACCCACATAAACACCAGCACTGTGGCCCATCTGCAATTCTAGTCTGGAAAGATGGGACAGGGAATCCCCAGAGCAAGCAAACTAGCAAAACTAACCATATCAGTGAGCTCTGGGTTTGACTGAGGGACCCTGCCTCAATCAATAAGGTGGAAGAGTGGATGATGCTGATTCCTGACATTAACCTCAGGTCTACACATACACGTGCACATATGTGCCCACACACAGGCAAAACATCCATACACACAAACATGCACACTGCCCCACACACGTGAAAAATGGAAAATAAATGGAGATGAATGAATTCACCCAGAGGGTTCTCCACAGAGCCTCTGCCATGAAGACCACAGTAGTTTGGAGAACTCTATGTGTAGCCACCATCCTACTGTGGTACCTGGGTCTGGACACGGGACTTGCAGTCCTGAGTTACTTAATTGTCACTGCCATTTTTAAGGAGCAGTGATATTTGACAGCCCCTCTTCTATAGGGGCAGATGCTCATGCAGCACACAGTCACAGGGCTAATCCTTCATAGTAAAGACAAAGGACCAGGTGTGTGTGAAGCAGAAGCAGCTTGCCTTGGCTAACATGAATTCACTGCAACTTTTTAAAGTGTGTGTGTGTGTGTGTGTTTAAATCGGAGTCACTGACTTGAACACTTCGGCATAGCCCTGCAGCTATCTTTGTGAAACAGAGTTATAGGATAATATGCTTCACTCCATAAACTCATACCTGTGCAAAGTGGGCAGGAGATCATCCAAAGTGATGTCTTCAGGTTACTCCTGCCCTAAAGCCCACACTGGGATTGAGGAAGACAGTATGTAAATATGGGGTAGTGATGTTTGCAAATGGGTGAGTTAGCCCTTTAGAAACCTCCTGCTCACCATATTGTTTCCACGAGCGTCAAATGTCTGTGTGTGACCCACTCTACTGTCCTTAATTAGGTTTCTAATTTCCTGTCATGTGACAGTCTCTTCCAATTGTTAGCTTGGTTCCCAGACACTAATTGCACCAGGTGGAAAAGAGTAAGTTATGTTTGTCCTTTCCATTTTGACTTTTTTTTTTTTTTTGCCTTTTCTGTTTCTGACTTCAAGGTGTTCCAGTCAAAAGACATACCTGAGAAGACATCATCACCTGAAGAATCAATCAGAATGACTAAAGGCATCACCATGGCAACAGCCAAAGCCGTGGCAGCTGGGAATTCATGTAGACAGGAAGATGTGATTGCAACCGCCAATCTGAGCAGGAAGGCCGTCTCAGATATGTTGACAGCTTGCAAGGTAAGGACCTGAGCATTGTTGTAGATGGATAGATAGTTTCCTGTTGAAAGTGACTCATTCAGTGTCCTGGTGAAGGAGGTGAGCTGGAGTATGAGCAGGGGGCAGCTGCACACCTTAAACTTTGTGGTAGACCAGCATGCAGAGAGTACAGTTTACACCTGGCAGGGTTAGCTCCCATTTCATCTGTGCATGGAGGAGGAGGCTGGAGGATTATTGCGAGTCAGAAGCCAACCTAGGCTACATAACAAGACCCCCTGCCTCAAGAAAACTAACAAGCAAACATTAGGGCCTGGAGAGATGATGGCTCAGAGGTTAACAGTACTTGCTGCTCTTCCAGAGGACCTGGTTTCCATCCTAGTACCCATATGGCAGCTCCAAGAAGATCAGCTGCCCTCTCTGGGCTCCAAAGGCACTGCATACATGTGGTACACAGACATACCTGCAGGCAAATCACCCACCCATACACACTACAAAAACCAATAGTAATAAGATGATGGCAGTGATGCTGACGGTTCCTTTGGAGGCAGCTGCATTCCTCACCTCCCTCCAGAAAAAGGGCTTCATGCAATAAGACAAATACAGAAAACCAACCTGCTAAATGGTGGATCAAGAAAAACGTCTCTAGGGGCGGGGGTGGAGTGGGGCTCAAGGAATAATGTGCTTGCTTGCAACCATGGAAACCTGAGTTTTATCACCATAACCCACGTAAGCAGATTCTAAACCACCAATAGCAAATGCAAACTGGCATGATTTATTTACTTATTTATTTTTGACTTTCTTTTTATTTATTCTTTGTGTCTTTCATACCATGCCTCTCAATCCCACTCATTCCTCATCCCTTTGTACCTGCCCTATGCCCTTGTACCCTCCCCTCCAAAATAGAATAAAATTTAAGAGAAAATTTTTAAAAAGAAAGAAAAATCTCATCACAGAAGCTATAGCGTGACACCTTGAGTCACACAGTATATCCAGAATGTCCTTCTGTCCATACAGTTACACTTGCAAGTCTTCCTTCAGAGTCACTGGTCTGGTGCGAGCCCTCTGGTTTCTGCTACACCATCAGTACTGGGCCCTCACTGGGGCTCCTTTTGAATATCCAGTTGTTGCCCTGTGAACTGACATGATTTATAAATCTAATCATATATATTAGTTATTAATTGTTAAAGAGAAGCCCATCACACGTGATTCCTATTGTAATTATAAAGTCCCTTTTGCCTCAGTGTTTGTGAGATTGTGTGGAGCAGATGCTGGTATGGGTGCCAGCCAGCGGCGTGCTGCCTGAGCTCCTCAGGATATCGCCCGCATGCGCATGCACAGACTATCAGGGAGCACAAGAAATGGGCCGAGATCACGGAACCAACTACTGACAGTGCAGCTGTGAGGTTTCTTGAACAGTTGAGGCAGCTTCAGTGGACATTCAACCCAACCGCGGGAGGTAGAGAAAGGGACTCCAGCAACAAAGGCAAGGTTCCAAAGTGACTTGTGTGTAGCATGATGCGGCAGTGTACGTGTCTGTGCCTCCAGACACAGAATCTGTACCCAAGAGGAAGTAATAGCTGAGATAAGGTGATTGGATGAGTGTTTAAGATGCCTAGAGCATTAAAGTCACGAGTTAAGCCAGGCGACTGCTTGTAATCCCAGTGCCAGGAAGGCAGAGACAGGTGGATCCTTGGGATTCCCAGGCTAAAGTGGGCCTAGGCATGTTGGCACACACCTTTAATCCCAGCTCTCAGGATTGGAGGCAGGTGGATGGTGGATAGCATCCGAAGAATGACACCCGAGGTTGCCCTTTGATCTCCACACACGATATTTTTTATTAATTATTTTTCTGTATATTGATGTGTTTGCTTGAATGTATGTTTGTGTACTACATATCTGCCTAGTGCCCACTGAGGCCAGGTAAGGGTGTTCATCCTACGAGTTAGACAGTTGTGAGCTGCCATGTGGATACTGGGAATTGAACCCCTGTCTTCTGGAAGAGCAGATAGTGTGCTCTTAACTGTTAAGCCATCTCTCCTGCTCCAACACACAGAATTTTTTTTTCTAAGCAGAAAAATTTTGAAGTCACACCAGTGAACCTAGTTGCTCTGTTGGAGCATGACTTCTGGGCCTGAGTGGGGAGCCAGGCAAATGTGAGGTGAGGCGTGTCCCACACTGCCTGGCCTTAACAGAATGCCAGGATTGACTAGCTCTCAGGTGTCTTCACCTGGGTGAGTTCCTGTGCAGTCTACTTTCATGTGCCTATATTTTTGTTAGATTTAATTCTTTATTTCTGGTTGTCATTGGCATGAGGTGGCCATTCCTGTGTTGCTCTGGTCTTTCTGACTGTTTGGCTCATGACTTCTGTCAACCAGTACTGCCTTCTCCTTTGGTAAGATAGATAGGTTGCCTACAGTGTTTATTGTTGTGAGCTTTACTGTTTTATTTTTGAGATCGGGTCTCATGTATCCAAGGCTGGTCACTATGTAGCTAAAGATGACCGTGAACTTACACCCTTTCTGCCTCTCTTTAGCTCTAGGCTTCCAGGCATACCCCACCACAGCTGGTTTATGGGGCGCTAGCTCATGTGTGTTAGGTGGGCCCACTGCCAACTCACCTACGACTTCACTATAAGAAACATCTTTGTGTTTATTTGATTTATCTGGGCTTTGGATTATTTGCTCAGGAAGACTCCCAGAAGTGGTATTAGGGGATCAAATTGTATAACCTTTTCATTATTGCCAGATTGCTCTCCCAAAGGTTCTGCCAAGTTACAGAGCCACCACAGTTAGCAAGAATGTTCTTCCCCCAACCCTTCTTGGCAACCTGGTAACCTGCTCTGGCGAAGCCACTGCATTGTAGCACCATGACCCGTGTCACATGACCCACAGTAGAGCACAGCTCTGTGTTTCATATTTAGAGGCTCGGGGAAACATGGAGATAATGAAATATGGGCATTTTAAGAGCACGTGGACATGGCTGTGGACACCCTCCTTACCCACATTCTTACCCACCACCCCTGGTTTCTGCCTCTGAGGTTTATTAGTCCTCAGTCAGTCTAACTTGTCTCCTCAATGGCAGCTGCTTGCCATGTTCCCTAAGGAAGGGTACACAGGTTATAGCCACAGTCCTCTTTTTACTTGATTTTGAATCAAAAGCTCACTCATTTGCCCAACCTGTAGCCTTGCACTCACTCCATAGTCCAGGCAGGTCTTAAACTTGGGGTCCTCAGCTTCCCCCAAGTGGCCGAGATTACAGGCCTGCCACAGAGAGACTGGCTCTGTCATGTGTCGTGCCTTTGTTGTGGCTGCTGGTTTATTGGGAGTGCTGTTTTATGCCTTTCTATAAGCCTCCCAAGTGCTTTCCAGAGTGGAAACTGTGCAAGAAAATTAAGGGGATAGGGTTTCCTTATGTAGCAAATAAAAGATGATGTCCCACGCCTGCACTTTTCCATGCTTTCCAGGGTGCATTTTATCCCACAGCCCTGCAAGTCAGAATGCTACCTGAGACGATTTGTCGTGGATAACTGGAGGTGGCAGGTCACGGTACAAGGAAAAGCCTGAGAGGCTGTTACCCAGGGCTCTGGCTTGCTTATCTCTGCATTTGTATAATGTGAGATGCGTTCTTTACAGAGCCTGGGGATAGCAGGGAGCTGCAAACTGAAGGAACCTAAGGGTTCTGGTCACAGAGAGTGCCCTGTGACTGTAACTTGGAAGGCTCAGTGGGAACATGGGCTTCATTAGTCTGGGGACATAGAGATGCCATAATAGTGCCCCTGCTGGAAACAGTAGCGCTGAATCTTCCTGGATGCTTTAGTGCATGGAGAAGAGGGTGAGAAAGGACAGAAGGTCCCAGACTCCAGTGTTTCTGTCATGTGTCCCCAAGAAGCCAGCCTACAGACTGTCAAAGGACCTGCTGCAGAGGTGTGAGCATGGAGGGAGAGATTCCTTTCCCCTAGAGAATGGGGGTGAAGGTCTTCAGAGAGGCCGCTGGCAAGGTCTTCTGCCTCAAAGACCAGGGTGGCCAGCTCTGCTGTGCTGGGAACTCACAAGCAGCTCTTCTTGGTTTAAGATGCCAACATTGTTTTCTCTTCTCCCTGCTCCCTCTCTCAATCTGTTTCCAGCAAGCATCCTTCTACCCTGATGTCAGCGAAGAGGTACGAACCAGAGCCTTGCGGTACGGCACTGAATGCACCCTGGGCTACTTGGACCTTCTGGAACACGTCTTGGTGGTAAGGAGGGGTGTGGGCAGGGTGGAGCAGAGCTATATATCTTTGTGACTGACATAGGTGAAGACTCTCCTTCCCTCAGGCACACCCCCTTCCCAGCATCCTGCCAGTATCTCTCATGAGGTTAGGACTATGCTGAGCAGACCGTCTGATCCAGCACACTGGACCAAAAGTGCAGCCTTTAGGAAGACTTGGTGGGGGTCCAAAAGATCTGATTTCACTCTGGCACCAAAGAGCCAGCAGAGCAAACACGCCTGGGGTAGGGTGGGGAGAGAAAAGGAGGAGGCAGTGTCAGAAGGGAATTGGTAAGTTTAAGGTCAGAGACAATCTTGAAAAGAATTGAAAGGTCTCTGAGGCTGGGGAAATAGCTCAGTTGAAGAGTTTACCATGCAAACATGAGGGGCCTGAATTTGATCCCCAGCACCCAGGTTTAAAAAAATATTGAGTGAGGTAACACACACTTGTAATCCCAGTGCTGGGAGCAGAGATGTGGTAAAGATAGAAGGATCCCTGAGTCTAACCAAACCAGCAAGCTCCACATTGAGTCAGAGACCCCATCTCAATAAACAAGGGGGAGCTGTTGAAAGAGATGCCCAACATTGACCTCTATAGCCTTACACACACACACGTACATGCACCTACACAAACACGTGCTCATGCATGCACACCGACACACACACATGTCATTTTGGGAGGTCTTATTGCAGAGACCCAAGTGCATTCTAAAAACATAGAAAACAGGAGCCTCCGTGACCAGCTAAAGAGAACAATTGCTAGTGGCCTGCTAGCCTCTGGTGGCTTCCTGCCATCCTTGAGTGAATGGCGTGGGTCACATCAAGAGTGCCTGGCCTGCTGTATCCACTGTGGAACTAGGATTAGAAGACAAAGACAGAAGATTCTGGGCAGCAGGTATTGTGGTTATGGTTGGTACCCTGTCTTTTAGCCTTGTTTAGAACCTTGTATGGACTGGAGCAGAGCCCAGGAGAGTTTGTCCAGGAACCAGGGAAAACACAAGAAATTGGATGACATGTTCCCTCCCATGTCTGCTCCACTCTCCCCAAACCTAAAAATAAAAACAAGTCCCAGGCCACCTCAAGCACACAATTCTTGTCTCTGGAAGACAAGGGTTGGATTTCCTTGTTTTTCTTTGTACAGCCACATGAACTGTGGCTGAAGAGATGAATGACCAGAAGCACATGGAGTTCTGTGATTCTGAGGTTAGCCCACTCTACATAGAGAATCCCAGGCCAGCCAGAGCTACATAATGAGACCCTGTCTCAAACAACAACAACAAAAAAGATATATCAAGCTCAGTGTCAACACTCAGGAGACTGAGGCAGGAGGGTCGTTAGTTTGAGACCAGTCAGAACAAAATTACAAGATTCTGTCTTTAAAAGGGGTGTAGGGACTAAAGAGATGGTTTAGTGGATAAAATACTTGCTGGACAAGCATAAGAACCTCAGTTTTGATCCCTATCACCCATGTTAAAGAAAAAAGCTAACATGATATCACATGCCTGTAATCCTAACACTGGGGAGGCAGAAGCAGGAGGATCGCTGAAGCTCCTTGGCCAGCCAGTCTAGCCAAATTGGTAAAAGCCCTCAGGGAAAGACCCTGTCTCAATGAGATGGAGAGTGACAGACAGATACCCACATACTGCATTCACAGGGACACACAGTCACATGTGCATGCACATGCATGCAAGGACACACACACACACACACACACACACACACACACACACCTCCTGAGGAGATAAAGGGTCCAGAGTCCCTGAAAACATTAAAGAAGGTCCACGAAGCTCCCTAGGCTACACATCCTGGTACCCCACTTAAGGGCTGTGTCTAGGTGCTGTGTCTGCTTCCAACCATAAGGATGAGCAGCAGGAGGGAAGTTGCCGGTCATAGGGGGATGACTCCATGTGTCAAGGAGCAAGCTTCATCTGGCGAGGGCTGGTGTGGGCAGGAGGCTGGATGAGGAGGGGGAACCACTGTTTTCTGTTCTAGGACCCCAACAAGAACCATCAGGGAGCTTTCCCTGTGGCTGCTCACACTGTTAGTGTTTCACACAGATTCTTCTTTCCCGTGGAGTGGAGGCTCAGTCTTCCATGTTGCAGACCTATCTCAATGGTTGGTGTAGCTGTCATGGTGTGCCAGGACACCAGGTGTCCTCGTCATCCATAATTATGGGAGACATAGGAACATGCTGTTTCTCCGAGGCTCCTCAGGGAACCCGCCAGGGCCAGAGTGAGACCATTAGCAGAAGAACCAGCTCAGTGGCCTAAAGCTAGTGCTATAAAACAAGAAGAACTCAGCCCATCTAGTGTGATAAGAACTTCTGTGTCTGGGGCTGGAGAGATGGCTCCGTGATTAAGAGTGCTCGCTGTTCTCGCAGAGGACAGGAGTTGGATTCCATTGCTGGACCCAAAACTGTCCACACTTGAGCCTCAGAGGATCTGATGGCCTCTTCTTCTCTGGCAGGCACCCACATGCACATCATACATATTAACACAGAGACCCAAACACAAAAATATAAATAAGAGTTTTTGTATACCTTAACGGTATATATGCACATACACACACCATCAAAGAAACACAAACACACAGAATGTCTCTCAAACTGTTTATAAGGAGATACCAAATTGAGAGCCCCTGCCTAGAACCCCACTTCTGCCTTTTTCTCATGCTCTATTTAACTCTCAGCATACACAGGCTCTGGTTTAGGCAGAGCCATCGTGGCTGCTCTAGGAAGCTCCTCGGTGCCCATGAAGTGCACCGGCCTTCTGCATTTGCTATGCACTGCTTCATGCTGGAGCATCTGCTCTCCAGGGCAGGGTGCAGGCACCAGCCTCCCAGTGCCATGCTGTTGTAGCCCAAGATCTCGGACAGGGTTAACCTTCACTTCCCCGGCAGAACTTTACTCTGGGTCTCTCTGTGTCCTGATATCAGAAAATGTGTTGACTTAATCACAGAATTAAAAATAGAGCAACTCTCTTGGCTGTCTAGAGCTGAGACCCCTTAACTCGGCAGTGCGCTCTGCCTTAAAGGGCCACCTGTTCCTGGAAGTGGCACTCTCTGTCTATCTGTCTACCTGGAGGGCTCTTCTCTCAGCTGTAGTCATTGCAGTTTGATGATTCAAGTGTTTCAGGTTCCCACACCTGTAACTCCCCTCAGCTTTAGTGAGGCACAAGACAGAAAGCAGCAGCACAGATTTCTGGGCCTAGGAAAGCAGGACCATACTGAAGGAATAAATGTACGTCTCGTCTTCAGATTGTCCAAGCAGCCGATGACCTGCTCTGCATCACCACAGATTTGTTTGCGTTTTCTACACTTGGGCCCAAACTCATTGTACAAAATTCTAAAAGAACTAATATTTTTTCTTTATTAAAAAGATGTCAGGGCAGTGGACTCACATTTTCTCAATAGAATTGCAGAATTTTCAATTCTATCTATATTAGCATATAGATATATGTCATATAAGTCTTATTACATAGCCTGGCACTTACTGTCCCACTGCATCAGCCTCCCAAGTGCTGGAGTTGCAGGCGTATGCTTCTTTAATTTACACCAACTATCTTATTTTCCCTTGAAAATACTCATCATCCTTATGGTTGGAAGCAGAGACAGCACCTAGACAGCCCTTGAGTGGGGTACCAGGATGTGTAGCTTAGGGAGCTTCGTGACCTTCTTTAATGTTTTCAGGGACTCTGGACCCCTTATCTCCCCTCAGGAGGAGGTGTGTGTCTGTCTGTCTGTCTGTCCGCCTGTGCGTGCATGTGCATGCACATGTGACTGTGTGTGCACCTGTGAATGCAGTATGTGGGTATCTGTCTGTCACTCTTCATCTCATTGAGACAGGGTCTTTCCCTGAGGGCTTTTACCAATTTGGCTAGACTGGCTGGCCAAGGAGCTTCAGGGATCCTCCTGCTTCTGCCTCCCCAGTGTTAGGATTACAGGCATGTGATATCATGTTAGCTTTTTTCTTTTTAACATGGGTGATGGCCATGTTAAAGTATGAATAACCCTACCTTACCTTTAACTCACATTCATGACCTTTTGTCCACAACAGAGTAATAATTTAACAAGGTCTGTGGATTGGTTAGCAAGTCACAAAATGAGCCATAACCATTATTCAACTAGTGGTCTTAGAGCACTATTTTAGACAAAAAATGATACCACTTGGGAATTTTTTTAAAACATGATATTAAGATTTCACCTAAGTAATGCTATTGGGACCCTTTCTATGATTCACTTATGTAAGCCCACCACAACTCTGTAGGGGAAAGACTGTTACATTCATTTAATAGGCAAGTAAACTGAGGCAAGGCTCAGAGAGCAGAGAAATATTTGGACTCAGAGTGCATTGACTGATTCCAGAAGATACACTAGGTTAGATGGCCTACCCACTGGTTGTGTTAGGAAGCAAAAGGTGCCTCTTCCCTCAGCCTTCCCAGGACTCTTGTGATTTCCTGGAAATGCTCAAGGAAGCTGTCTTATTAGGACTTATTTTTCACTCATTTGTTCAGTTTCTCCCATATGTATGTATGTGTATACATAAATACATGTGTGTGTGTGTTTCCACCACCGCTGTTTAGTTTCTATCAAGTTCAAGGTGCCTTAGTATTTTTATTAGAAACCTCTTGATTAACTGTGATTGTAAATCTAATTACACACTGCTCAGCCTTGTCCTGGTCTATAAACTGATACCGCATCATTTTGGCTACAACCTTTTTGGTCTTTGTGAGAGGAACTGGAATCATAGAGCATTATTCATAAATGTAAAACGAATAAAAAGATAACCAGAGGAACTGGAGAGATGGCCAGCGGTTAAGAGTGCATACGGTTCTTGCAGAGGATCTGAATTCAGTTCCCAGCATCCATACTGGGCAGCTCACAACTACTTGTTAGATCTCCAGGAGATCTAATGCCCTCTTCTGGTCTCCATTGGTACCTGCACTTAAATTCACATTGCCCCCGTGACACACACACACACACACACACACACACACACACATACATAGTTTTTTTTAAAAAAAAATTACCAGAGGAAGTAAGATGGGGAGGGATCTGTACACAGGTGTGTTTGGGACTAGTCACAATGTAATCCATAAACTCCTTCCACCCAGTTTGTTGTTGTTTGTTTACTACATTTCTTTTAGGAACACAATCAGAGGAGTTAGGCCTAAGGTACAAGAAATATCTCTTCCATACTTTTGAAATACCACATTACCTGACCAGATTTTTTAAAAGGAGTATAGGACAATCAGCACAGAATTGACACTAAATGAGTGCCTACTGCATTCTAGGCCTTGGGTGAGATGGTTCGCCTGTGTTTTTTATTTAGTCTATGTATCAGTCCTCAGAGACAGGCATTGTCCCAGCTTTATAGAGGAGAGACAAGGTTCTGGTGGTTTCTCTAGTCACACCAGTAACCAGTAAGGCCTGGTCTGAACATAGGCTTGTCCAACTCCAAAGCCCACGCTTGCTCCTCGGCTCTGAGACTCCATGATTGTCCACAATGGCTGCAGGTGTCTTCTCCTAAGCCTCTTAAAGTATCTGAAGGTTTCCCAGTGTGGAACAGAGGGAAGAGAAGCAGAAAACTGTTAGAAGAGAATACAGAATCAGGACGGGCCAGCCAGGAAGATGCACCTCAGTTGAAATCCTGGGGAAGATGGTAAAGGAGCCCTTGCTTCATTTCTTAGTTCCATATTTGAAGGAATTTAAGAAGAGATCATCTGGTTTCACAGTATTTCGCTGGTTGCCAGTTCTGGTACCTTTTAAAATAACAACTTAAAAAAAATCTTGAAACCTCAGGGACTGACAAGAAGTCACAGCAGGTCATGGTGCTTGCCACTAAGCCTGGCATCCCGAGTTCAACCCCTGGATCCCACAGTGGAAGGAGAGAACCAACTCCTGCAAGTCATTCCTTGACTTCCACATGAGCATGTGTGCGCATTCTCAAGCACGTGCAAAATCAGTAATACCAGGTGCACGCCTTTAATCCCAGCATTTAGGAGCAGTGAGAGATGGATCTCCATGCGTTCAAAGCCAGCCATATCTACATAGGATAATCAGGGCTACATGACGATACCCTGTCTCAAAAAAATAATAAATAAGATAGGCTTAGTTGTTCTGTTTTTTAACTTTGAACTAAGTCAAAAGAAAGTATATCCATATCAAGCCAGGCGGTGGTGGTGCATGCCTTTAATCCCAGCACTCAGGAGGCAAAGGAAGGTGGATCTCTGTGAGTTCAAGAACAGCCTGGTCTACAAAGGAAGTTCCAGGACAGCCAGAGCTATTACACAGAAAAACTCTGTCTCAGAGAGACAGATATACATATACATATATATATATATATATATATATATATATATATATATATATATATATATATATAGAGAGAGAGAGAGAGAGAGAGAGAGAGAGAGAGAGAGAGAGAGCATGCAAGCATATCAAGACATCTTGCAGAGCAGATCATGATCAGAATCCTAGGGCTTAGACTGTTAGCTGTTGCTCACGTGAGAATTTTGCCTGCAACCCTGCCCTGCCCCACGCTTTCTCTGGTTCCGTGTTCGCTTAGCCTGGCACTTCTGTACTCACAGTGTTCTTCCACATCATTTTTACATTTGTGGATTTGTTTTACCTAAAAATAAAAGAAATGAAGGGTAAGGTCAGCCTCATGATCTTTGGAAACTATGTCAAAGGGACCACTGAGGCACCCCTTGATTCTCAGCATCACTGTCATTGAAACCTGGTGAGTCTGTTGTCTCTCGAGAGCTTAAAGTCCTTCACAGGGATGCCCCTTTCCACCAACAGGAGTGTACCGCCATCAGGCATTCCCCACCCCATGTATCTAACATGTTTTTTACCCACAGATCCTTCAGAAGCCAACCCCAGAACTCAAACATCAGCTGGCTGCTTTCTCCAAGAGGGTGGCCGGTGCCGTGACGGAGCTCATCCAGGCCGCGGAAGCCATGAAAGGTAGGTCAGAGCCTCATGTCATCTTGTAGCGCTGCGCTAGGACAGAGGGACAAGACAGGGAGATGCAAACAGAAGCACAGTGAGAATGAAAAGCATAGGATTCTTTTATTTTTATGTTTAAAATAATATTTTGCTCTGGTCTTTATATCGAGTGCTTTTACCTGCCTGAAATAATCCATCTGGAACTCTTCACCTCCCTTGGGAGTCTTGTCGTTTATTTTTAGCTGTATTTTTAGTCATCAGGCTGTCTATTTATTGTCTGTTGGCTAATACGCTCATGAGCCAGGCCTCAAGACTGCAGGACTGTAGTTCCAGATTCTCAGGGGCTCGGGGAGACGACTGCAAGTTTGAGGTCTGACTGTACTACAGAACAAATTGAACTTTGGCCAACTTTAAAAGATCCTGTCTCAAAAAGTTAAAAGAAAGGATAGGGGCGAGGAACTAGGAATATAGCTTGGTGGGAGAATGCTTGCCTAGCACGTGCTAGGCCCTAGTTTCAATCTCTAGTCATACCAAAGAAAGTAATCAGGGCCTGGAGTGATGTCTCAGCAGTTAAGAACACTTGTTGCTCTAGCAGAGGACCCAGGGTTGATTTCAAGCACCTATATGGCAGCTCACTACCATCCATAACTCCAGATCAAGGGGGATTCAATGTCCTCTAGCCTCTGCAGGCACCAGGCTTGCATATAGTACACAAAGATGCATGCAAGCAAAACCCATACATGTAAACCAAAATGAGATAAGTACTTTATAAGTAATTTTGATAATAGTAATAATAATATTCTTGTGTATAGGGAATTGCACTGAATACAGCATTTGCACGCCCTTACTTGCTTACACGGATGCTCTAAGAAGAGCATTTTTTTCTGAGGCATGTGACCCTTCCTCACGTTCCCTGAAGAGAATGTCAAAGTTCTGTGGCCTAGAATCTCATGAGCATAAATCAAAAGGCACTCTGAACCTTGATCCATTGATGAATCTGCCGTCGATGGCCATTCCTGTGGACGGGGCTACACATGTAGCTGGTTTTGAAAAGCAGATTCGCTCCCCTTAGTCCCTGCGTGCAGAAGATGAAGAAGTTAGGTAGGGATCCCTTATGCAGAGAGGAGGCCCATGGGGCCATCCAGAATGCCTGTTTAGATTTTGTTTGTAATTACACCAGTACCCTCATGTCTCCACCTGCCAAGAGTGACTTTCCTGGGACTGATTTTAGGAACAGAGTGGGTGGATCCAGAAGACCCAACCGTCATTGCAGAAACAGAGCTGCTGGGAGCTGCAGCATCCATTGAAGCCGCAGCCAAGAAGTTAGAGCAGCTGAAGCCGAGAGCAAAACCAAAGGTGAGAGTTCATTGCTGGTCACTTGTACTTAGAGGAGGAGCAGAGCGTCCACGGCCTGCTGTGTGTAATTCCACCGTGTGAAGCAGGTTGTCGATGTTTCTGTCAAAAGTCCCTGTGAGTAGACAGGAGACCGGCAGCCTTCAGTTCACCGGCTTCCGCCCTGCCTTTCATACAGAAATAGCAGTACTGAGTATCCTGTTTTCTTAGAAACAACAGGCCTGGGCAAATGACTCAGGCAGTAAGGTACTTACTGGGAAAACATGAAGACCGAATTTGGATTTCCCAGAACCCATGTAAAAAACTCACATGGTGGTGTACACCTATAATCCCAGCACTGGGGAGCTGGGGCAGGCAGGAGCATTGCTGAGGTTTGCTGGCCATTCAGACTAGTAAGTTCCAGGTTCAACAAGAAACTGTATCTCAAAAAAAAACCCCAGAGGGGTGACTAGAAAGATGCTCAGTGCTCAGATAAAAGCACTTGCTGTCGCTGATCCACAGCATCCGAGTTCAGTTCCTAACACCCACAACAGGTGATTCACAACCATCTGTAACTCTGGCTTCAAGGAATCCCACTCCCTCTCTGACTCCATGGACACTGTACTCACGCACCCATACAGACACATACACACACACACACACACACACACACACACACACGTGTACGTATACATAATTAAAAAGAAATCTAAATATACATATGTGGAGATATGGTAGAGAAGCAATTGAAGGAGATACTTGACCCCTGGCTTCCACATATGCATGCAGACACACGAGTAGAGAATTAGGTACATTCAGCCTTGGACAGTTTCAGCATGTACAGGAGACTGTACATTAGAGAAGTGGCAAGGAAAGAGATTATTTTTTCTGGGGCAGTAGGAGCTCGCCCATCTCCAGGCTCAGCCGGTGGTAAGCAGCTGTACTTTCCCACCGCACACTCTGGCCATCTTCAGGAAGATGGTGGGACCCAAGGAGGCTTCCTTTTCTTCCTATCCTTCTTTATGCTGTCTACAGTTCGCTTCCTCATGACCCACATACATGGAAATAAAATCTGGCTCTTTTCACCCCCCCAAAAAAATCTGAACCCCCAGTTTAGGACTGTGACTACCTAAAATTTTACCTTTTTGTCAGACTGAAAGATGGAATCTGAGGGCTGAAAGGTACCAACCCTTTCCAAAGCCGCGTTCAAGAGGTGTGTGCAGGACACAGGAGGCTCATGAATCTGTTGAAGTTGGAGCTTTCCTAAAACCTTCAAGCATTCCGACTGATCTGCTAGCATCGGCTGCAATGGCAAACACATTTCAGATTTTCCTCATCAAGGTTGAACTGGAGATTTTTGACCCCTGACTTTTGTGTTTGCTGGGGTTCCGCTGGCGCTCTGGATCATCTGATATTATCAGAGTTTAAGTTCTGCTTGTGGGTTAGAGACACCGACATTTTCTGGTTAGGTTTTTGTTTCTGCTTTGCAAATCAAGTTACTAGTGGATGAAAAGCACTTGAAGGGCTGAGTCTGCCTAGGTTCTGAGGTTTGCGGTTTAATTTGCATGTCCTTAGGCTCATTGAGTCTCTCCCTAGAGGCCTCTTCAGCAGGGGAAGGCTCCTTGTTGGCCAGGTAGCACCTGCAGTCCGTGAAGGAGTCTGCTGCTCATTTAACACCCAGCCCCCGCCCCCACCCTTCTCTAGGGTGCTCCTGAGCTCCTGTCTGTTCTCTGTCTAGTGTCTCATCTGTTTCAGTATTCTTGATTTGGAAAACAGACTTAGTGGGATCTCCTTCATCCTGCAGGATTGTTGTTGAAGCATATAATCGCTAATGTCAGAACGCAGTGCCTAACTAGGTCTTAGTAAATGGTGGCCTCACCATCACTGTCACCATCACTGTGACCAAATGCATCTTTCATCTTCAGAAAATGTATGAAAGAAAAGGTCTTCCGCGGTTCCCTATGGGATAGGAGGGAGAGTGACAAGGCAACAAGCCACAGATGTGTTCCAGACCAGTCTATTACCTCATTAGGGGTGAAGTCATCTGACCCTTGACCTGGCTGGCCACAACTGGACCATGTGATTGAACAGGATGTGAGCATACGGCTGGGGTGGCAGCTTCTGTACATCCCACTCCTTCTTTGCCCCCATTGGCAAAGAAAATGGTTCTAGTCCCTAGGACCATTGCACCTTATAAGGTTTTTTAAGCTGTTAGACTTGCTTTGGGTCCTGTTCTGAGGAAGAAATCCAAGACCTGTGAGAGAGGGTTGTTCCTTGAAGCCTTGCTGGTAGCAATGAGAAGTTGGGGTCTTCCTGCAGACTGTTAGTCCGTCTCAGCAAGGAAGAGCAGTAGTTGCCAGGACTGCATCACATGAAGATGCTCATGGAACGAGTTCCGGGGGAAGAGATGGTAAATGTGTAAGCAGCCATGAACGATGCTTGGAAATGAAGGAGATGGGCAGAGAATGTGTGAGCATGGGGTGGGATTAGGAAATGACAGGTTCTGGTCTACTGCCACACCACCCTGAATGTACCTGATCTCTGCTGATGTGGGAAGCTAAGCAGGGTCGGGCCTGGTTAGTACTTGGATGGGAGGAAATGACAGTTTCTGTATTAAAGTTCTGGAAAACAACCCTGAAAGCCGACACACATCAGAAGCCAGGGATGAGTGCTGCAGGAGGCTAGTGAGGTGCAGGAGGCCAGCGAGGCCCCTTGCACTAGGTTTCATATTTGCAATAGGGGTCTTAGGAAAGAGCCGAGGGGTTCTTCTGTGAAGGTGAAGTGAGCACCATTGATCTGGTCTCTTTATTTGACGATGTTTGCTGTTGGTGGCCCCCGACCTGATGTTGGGAAGAGTGGCTGCTACTTCTGGGACAGTGGAGAGTAATCTTCCTGATGACCACAGGTTCCTGCCACACAGATGTTATCTATGAAAGTGTCTCAGAGAATCATACCATCCCAAAGCAAGCGACTTTTGTTTTGCTAAGAGGGCCATCCACTTTGGGAAATTTCTCCCATGGTGTATAATATCCTCCTTGCCTTTATGAAAAAGTTTTCCCCAGCTTAAAAAATATTACTGAAACAACAATATTTTGAGGTTACTTTTCACCATCGTCTCCTGTAACCTTAAACAAAAGTTTCCAGGGAGCCATAAATGGCCATTGCTCTTGCATTCCTGCCCCTGTAACTGTGACCCTGCCCCTCCCACACACACATGCTTGTACATGCCCATGAATGTGGACTTCCCTCGTCCCTGCAGAACACCTGCACTGCTCTGAGGAATAATTTGGGGGAGGGGAGGTGATGACTTCAAGCTGCATTGGTCACCTGATTCTTGGGTTATCTGTTTTAAGAGAACAGCCTATGGCATCTGAAGACGGTTCTGCTATAGTACCACCCTTGGGCCCTGCCCACTGAAGCATCTCCTTTAACCTGCAGTCTCTCAGATGTAAGTGATGGACAGATACACAGACTCCCCTTTTATCTGGGGAAATGGTCCCGGGCTCAGAGCGTGTGCCAGCAGTCTTGCTATTGGCACCCTTACCGCACCTACAGACTTGCTCCGAGGCAGGCCGGGAGATCCTGCAGCGGCCACTGGCTCCTGCGGCTGTAGCCATCAGTACTGTACCTATTGTCAAGCTCAGTCAAACCTGGATGCCTTTTTTGCAGGCCTCTGTGTGATATGTTTGATATATTAGGTTGTTATTTAATCCAACTATATATCAAGCATATTCCTACAGTGTCTTGCCCTTTCTCCGGGGGTCCTAACAAAGTTTAGAAGGCAACAGGAAAGAATATACTAAAAATCACAAATAGGTTTAGATGACAGAGTGCTTACTTTGTTATGTTTTATTCCGCTTCTTGTAACCTTTAAGACCTGTGTCTTCGTTACCTTTCTGTTGCTGTGACAGACTACCCCAACCAAAAGCCACTGACGACAGAGAGGATGGATTTTGGCTTATAGTTTAGAAGGGTTACAATCCTTCATGGCAGGGAAGGCCTGGCAGTCAGGAAGCAGAGAGAGAGGAAAACCAGTGGGGTCTGGCAATCAAACCTCAAACCCCATTTCTCCTTCAGCAAGACCTCATCTCCTAAAGGTCCCATAGCCTTTCCAAACAGCCCCACCAGCTGAAGACCAAATGTTCACACACATGAACCTATGCAGGGGGGCATTTTGTTCCAAACCACAGCAGCCTGTATCACTGCTACTATTGTTTGTTGTGGAAAGGAGTCATAACTCCTGAAAGCTTGAGACATTTTCTATAGTTTAGTTGTATGCAGTGAGCAGTTCTTAAGAGAATATTAAAGAATATTCAGTGGGAAGATTCCAACCCATCTCTTTGATATAAGATTGTAACTGGCAAACACAGCCATCTAGACTTTTCTTCCTGATTCAATTTTATCCTGATTCTAAGCATACTCTCACAGGAAATTTTATAATCAAGTTTTTTCAATGCAAAAAAAAAGATAAAGACACATTATCGATAACTTACCACAGTATCTGTACTCACTGTATGGATGCTGAGCCGCTGGCTTTATACAAACCTCAGCTGGGACCAAGTATGTCTGACGAAGAGACTGTGCTGTGGACTCCGCTCTGGCGGTGTTCTGTTGCAGGTAGACTTATAAGCAGAGGTTGATAGTGTTTAGAAGAACCCAGCAGTCAGAACGTAAACACATCGTCTAATTGGCTCAGCAGGAAGTTGGACGATGACAGGGAAAGCATTCTTTCGAGTCTGTGTCAGCCCTCTCTGGCTGTTTGACCTCTTCCCATAAATGAGTCTGTGGAACATATATGAGTTCATTCTGAGTTGTCTAGCCCCAAGTCTTCATAAGCACGGTTTTCTGGAAACCACATGGCTGTGCTCCCAGCCTGGTTTTTTGTTATTGTGTTGTTTTAAGAGAAAAGAACTCTTTTAATGAGCACTCCTGACTGTAGAGAAGCACCCCCCCACACACACACACACTTTCAGGGGCAGGGCAATAGTATAACTAGAGATGTCAGACAGGGACCTTGGGAATATCTAGAAGTCTCCACAAAAGAACGAGTGATGATGGTTATAGACAGCAGTACAGGAGGAGGACATGCTGTGATGGAGTCCTGGAGTCCCTTCCCAGTGGCGAGTGTGCTGTGTGTGTCCGCAGGTGCTTGATCAAGTAGGTTTTCAGAGCAACTGTGACACGCCCCCCCCCCCCATGTTCGCACAGCTTAGAGTCTTGGCCTTGGGTCCATCTGCTCACAGTTCTTTAACTGAAATGGCAAATGACTGTATGAAAGAGGTAGGAGGCTATTACAATTGTTTTGAAGCATAGCTCTAAAAGGTCTTTCAGATGAAGCCTGCTTGAGGGAAGTGATGGGAGTGTCATGTTTCTTTGGGTAACTTTGCTGCTGGCCAGCATTCCCGTGTTACTGATTGATGTGCTGAGTTGGAGAAGGCGACCAGGTGTTCTGTGAAGTGGAAAGGCAAGCTTAGGGTTTTTGGCATGGCTGTGCTATAGGCGTGGGGCTCATATACCAGCCGTTGACCCCAGGCCAAAAGATGAGCACGGAGAGTGTGTTCCCATGCCTCTGCCAGGTGCTTGTCAGGTCCTTGCATGCATAAAAGACTCAAACCAGAGGTTTCTAAGACGAACCAAATGTGTCTCACTTAATACCTGAAAGGGTTCTATTGACCATATTGACTAGGTTAATGTCCAAGTGTCCCTCCCCTTTTTGAGAGCATGACAAAATCCTGACGAATTTTTTCCACCACTCAGAGAGTAATTAGAAGAGCATCTCAGTGGTATTACTTTTCATTTTGAAAGTGAGCACAAAAATGCAATAAAGCAATTTATTCTGTGGGAAAACTATTTCCTGGATACTGACCATATAGACTCGGGTTTTTTCCAATGGATGCTACGTGAACTCACTTTTTATTGTATGGCTGGATGTGGAGGTGGTGCCTCTCTAGCCACAAACATGAACTGCACAGCGGTGGTTTCTCTCTGTGTTACCCTGAGCTTCCCTTGAGATGAGGCCTCTGTGAAAGGGAGCCAATTGCTCTGGGAGATTTGCCTTTTGTTAGAACTATTAAGGATGAAGGCGGTCCTTGAGCCAACCCCTCCATGGGTCCGCCAGAACACAGACTGATGCAGCCATTGTATACTCCGGCCAAGACATTCTCCCCAAAGCATCTCTCAGGTCAAAACCAGAAGCAAGCCAGTAGCAACCAGATTCAGCACAAAGGAAAAACATGGCTGCCTGTTCCTGCATCCAACGGGCAGGAAAAGACCTTCTTCATGTTGTAGGAGTCCTGGGTATCCACTGAACTTCTGACTTGATGGGACCTTGTTTCAGCAGTAGCCACTCTGCAAGACTAACACAGGAGACGACAAGGCGTGAGCTGAGGGGAGGGGAATAGCTTGAGTAGCTCTTTGGCACGTGTCGCTGGTTGTGTGGAAAACAGTCATGGTACTTTTTAGCTCTCAAAGAGTCCAGTCTGGGCTGGTGAGGTGACGAGGGAGGTAAAAGTGCTTGCTGTGTGTGCTTGGCAAGCTGAGTTCAATCCCCAAACCCCACAGTGGAAGGAGAGAGCCAGCTCCAGAAAGCTGGCCTCGAACTTGCACCTGTGCACTATAGTACATGTGTATTCACACATGAACACACACAGTAGAAAGAAAAATAATTTTTTAAAGTCTGGTCTCTCAGACCTGGGGATGTAGCTCATTTGATAGTTTGTCTATCATTCATGAGGTCCTGGGTTCAATCTCCTGTGCCCATAAACCGGGCATGGTGCATGCATCTAATCCAAGAGACAGGAGGATCGGAAATTCAGGTAGTCTTCTACATATCTAATTAGAGGCCAGCCTGGGATACATTAGATTCTGTCTCAAGAAAACAGCAAGATAAGTCTCTTAACTCTAAGATGGGGGCAGAGGTCAGGGCTGTTCCTGGGTGAAGGGTCTCAGAGGCCTAATTCACAAAATGGGTAAGAAACAGGACCATGGAGCCAAATACTCTCCCTGCCCACACGTCCCCGGTGGACATCAGGGAGTGTGGGTGAATCACTAAAGACAGAGCAGGAAGGAGACAGGACTCCTGAGGGTGGAGAGGAGAATGCACTTCCTGATTATTCTAGTTAGCGTCTTACCGAAATGTAAGGTGAAGTATAAGCATGTCTCAGCTAAAGACCAAAGAAAATTGATGAACTGCCCAGAGAAGGGTGGTGCAGACCCACAAGTGATGCGTTAGGCAGTATGGAACAGTGACCTGTGTCCAAGTTATCCACTGCGTGGACTGGGGCTGAAGGACAAGCCAAAAGCAGTGCCCATCAACACCATGAGTCCCTTGAAGCTTCTTTATCCTTACTTTGTGTTTTATTTATAAGACTCACCTCATCTAAAGATGTAGCCTAAAAAGCAATTTCTAAAGTATGAAGACCCTGGAGATGTAGCTCCGTGGCAGAGTGTTTGCCTCATGTGTGCAAGACTCTGGGTCCTGTCCCCAGTACAATGAGAAGAAGTAACGAACTTAGATGTCTCTCGAAAAACTGTGAGGTTTTCGTGTTTTATATAGATGAATTATTTACTTCCAGTGGTCCTACCTCCTGGCCAGGAGGGAATGAAGAATGAGTCACTGCAAAAATAAGGTTGAGATTCCCAAACGACAAAAACGTAAGATAAAAACGAAAGATCTTTCCACTCTTTTCCTCCTCCCTCGCCCAATGGGACTCGAGTTTCTGAAGTCTGAAATGTATCAGAGTAGAATCAGGGGCATCACGTTCCCTCCTGAACGTGGGAAGTGGACAACAAGGAACCAACCCCAGGCGTATCCTTGCTCAACTGTTCTCTGGCTTTAAATGGTGGTCCCTGCAGACAGCCAGCAACGGGAAAATGTCACTAAAGATACCCAGACTTCTCTTGAAGCTGTTAAACAGCCCAGGTGAGGACAACCCCAACTTCAGCTACAGACATCCAGACTACCCAGAAAAGACAGGGCTAAGAGTTGGTGGTGACCCAGCCAATAGCCTTTCCAGTAGAGCAGACCAGAAAAAGGGACCTGGCACTCAAGATTGAGAGTTAGTGACCAACTTCATTAGGTGGTACTTTCTACGTGTGCTAACCATCTTCCCAGAGCCAGTGTTAGTAAGAGGGCTTCTTGATATAAAGCCGTGTTTACAGATGTCTTAATGTCATATGACTTCATGTCAGAAACTGGTGTTGTGTAACCAGACTTCCTCTAGTTCTCTGTGTAGCTGAGGATGACTTTGAAGTTCTGATCCTCCTACCTTCACCTCTTGAATGCTAGGGTTACAAATGTATACTGCCATCCAGTTTGTGCAGTACTGGGTCTCAAAATCAGGACCTTGTACATGTTAGGGACGTGCTCTGCTAACTGAGGTACATCCCTAGCCCCCACTTCCATTACTGTGTCCTGGCTGAACTCTGGAACTTTCAAGGGCTTCTTTTGAACAAAGGCAATAAGTCATTCAACTGCCGTGTATCACATGTGTTCTCCTGCCTGGTGTAGGAAAAACTTAAACTGAATGCAGCCTTAACCAGATCACAGAGCGAACCTAACCACCCTGTGCTTCCCAGAGTGTTCCTGACCACCTCTCGTAGAAATAAGAGCCTCATCCCGACCTGCTGCCACACAGTCTGCATCCTCAACCAGGCCTGTGGGTAACTCTGCAGAAGGGATCTCTGAGCCTGTGGTTTCTCAAGGGCATTGCCTTCCCTTCATGCCAGTAATCGTGAGGCAGCCATGTGCATGTGCATGAGATCATTCATGCTGTTTAGTTTTTAATTAAGTTTGTTTAGTCAGTTCTGGGAGTAGGGGTATACCACAGCTTTAAGGAGTTGGCTCCTCTTCCCCCATATGGGTTCCAGGGATCAAACACAGGTCATCAGGCTTGGCAGCAAGCTCTGTTAGCTATCTCACCAACCCCAATCATGCTCTTCAAGGGATGAGTTTTAACAATCATGAAAGCTTTTTGCGATCCAGTGTTGGGGAAAATAACTCAGGAATAAGCATCTCACAGTCTTCCATTTTCCAAAGATAGAGACAGGTCCGACCATCCTGGGTCAGGTCAGCAAAGGGTCTCAAAGAGGAAAGGGCCCATTGTGGTGGCGCACGCCTTTAATCCCAGCACTCAGGAGGCAGAGGCAGGCAGATCTCTGAGTTCGAGGCCAGCCTGGTCTACAGAGTGAATTCTAGGACAGCCAAGGCTACACCGAGAAACCCTGTCTCGGAAAACCAGATAAATTAAATAAGTAAATGAAGTAGAGAGGAAAGTGACCACTCAGCCTTCTGTAGAGGAGACAGGGATGAAGCTTTGCTGAGGGAAGCAGGCCTGAGCAGTCGTGGTGCCTGCTCTGCAGGTTCTGCACTGGCGTTCCCTGGCTGCTCTCCACACTGCTGCTCTTCCTGCCCTGAAGGAGGCCGTTCTCAAAACACACCTTACATATGTAGGCTGTGATACTTTTCATATAGGATGGCCCTTCAGAGAACAAACCTTTCTCCTCTTTTTACCACATGCCCAAAGGCTGTTTTCTCCTTCCCTTTTTACTGCCCTACCCTCCCTTCACATCTACATCCTGCCTGCCGGTAGGCACCAGAGCTGATAGGCAAACCACAGGCCGGGTCTACCCTCTGCGGGAGATCCCGCTGTCTGTGAGTCTACAGGATGGCTGGTTCTCGTGGCTCATGGTGGGTGTTTCCTCCCAGCAGTAACCTTGGCTTTAGAGATGCGGAACCAGGGCTCACTAAGGGCCTCTGCCCAGGCTGGAGCATCCGAGCATCTGCCTTTCTTGGGGGAGCTAGCTCTTCGTGTCTGAGCTGGAGCACCAGAAAATAAGACTGTGTACTGTGTCTGTGTTCAAGTCCAGAGATGTGATGAAAAGAAAAGTAAAAGTGGGGGACAATTAAAATGGTTGCCATTGTATAAAAATCTCTGGGTGCCAAAAATACTTCCAAGTTAGATATTTAAGTGTGTGTGTGTGTGTGTGTGTGTTTTAAATTAAAGTCAAAGTCTCCAGGGTGGCAGAAGATGGAGGCAGGAAGGGCATTCCAATCAGGTGTGACCAAGATTCTTGTGTGGAGGCTTGGTCTTGGGTTACAAGGGAATTCCGTTTTCTTGAGACTTAAGTCAGAATCTCATGATGGGCATTCTGCTGCTGTCACCCGAGCTTGGACTTTGAGGCTGCCTGAGGCAAGAGTCTGGGAGACTTGGGGTGCCACCACAGGCTTCCATTTCCTCGTTAGCAAAATGGGGAAAGTGGTCCCTTCGGTGATTCCCCTGATGCCTTAGTCTGCTTTATGCTTCGCTTTCTTTGGCAGAGGGCATTTTCAGAAAATCTCCAGGTCATTAAATGAATATATGCAACATATATATTCATGTGTATTTCTATGTCTCCATATAAACCTGAGGTCATGTATTTGGGGCCAATGCATGCAAGTCAACTTATGCCAGTGTCTTCTAATAGATTGTTTTCACATTGCGGTAAACAAGTCCTAGACCCTTCTAGAATGAGCACACGAATCTGAGTCGCTTTCTATCCAGAATACTCTTTGAGCAAGATGTTTTTCAGAAATAAGGAGCATGCACACCAGTCTCCCTGGGAACCTACAGCACGCTGCTCTCACCCTTCACTTCAGCTTTTATTTTGATAGTATATGTTGTAAAAATAATCATGATCCATATTTGGAGTATATGGAGCTAGGGGACAAGGACACCAGTCAGTAAAATACTTGCTGTGTAAGCATGAGGATCAGAGTTCAAGACCCAGATCCCACATTAAAAAAAAAAAAGCCAGGCACAGTAGTGTGTACTTGTACTTGTAATCCCAGCATTGAGGAAGTAGAGATGAGATTCTTGGCACTTGCCTGCCAGCCCAGCCAAACTAATGAGCCTCAGGCCAATGAAAGAGCGTGGCTCAAGGGGGGAAGGGGATGGAATCATTCCCAAAGTGTGACTCCCAAGGTGGTTTTCTCCCTCATACACAGAGGTGGGAAAGAGAGGGAAGAATGGTGTCTATAGTGCCTAAAGGTCCAAACAGCCCATTTGCAGGTTTATTGGGACTATCATTTTTCTGTGGTGCCCTCAGGGGTGACACAATCTGACAGGCATGCACAAATTTGAATTCAGAAAGATCTGGGTTCAGATTCTGGTTCTGATTTGTCATGCCACCACACAACCATAGGCCTACCATCTTCCACCTGGAAGCCGTGCTGTCTTGATTTCTCTTACCCCACTGAGTATCCTGTGGTTGCTATGTAGCTCTCTGGGCCCAGTCACCTCACTAAAACCTAGGCTTTCTCACCATAAAAATGTAAAGTTCATTTCAGTAAATGGTTGGCCAGATAGTAGACCCCCAGAAATGTCTTGCTGTTACTCAACATTGTGAATATACTTAATGCCACTGAATTATATTCATAAGATTATTAGTGGGATAAATTTGACTCTGATTTCAGTATACATACAGAGAGAAGCATTACTATATCTGACCATTGTCTTTTAATGCTCAAAAGTATCAACCACATCGTCAACAGTTTATGAACCAAGGACAGACAAACCACACTGACCTAGAGTCACACAGAACGTTAACCCAATAGACCTCATAAGTCCTCCATTCTGCTACCCCAAACTGTGTGCTCCATCCTACCCAGCCTGGGACCACCATCCTTATACTTACCTGGTTTCCCCCAAAGTACCTCCCCATCTTCCTGGGTGGTTTTGGCATCAGGGGATGTGGCGGTGGTGAAGTAAGATCTACCTCTGGTGCCTGCAATCTGTTTAGTGGTGTCCAGGGCTCTTCTTGAGGCGGAGCCCTGCTTGGGCATCAAGGTAACTGAACAAGGACGATCTTGAGACAACCTTGTTTCTTCTTTGGCTCCCGTTTACAATGTGGCTGACTTATAACTCAGCCACAGAAGTGTCAATCCTGAGTTGCTTTTGTTTTCACCCAAGCAAAATCGGACTTTCTAGAACTAATAACCGTCTTCCCTTATTTTCAAAACCATTTTTTGAGCTTGAGGTTCTGGCCAAGTATGTCACCACTCATTCTTTTGACTTGAATAATTGATTACTTTGAGTTGGGTTATTGATATTTCTGGAGCCTTCTGAGTGTCTCACTGTGAATTTTCGTGACTGTGATCTGGAGAAGTAGTTTGTCTCAGACTTTCCTGATTTAAAATGTGTATAGAATGTCACTACTAACAGCTTTTGCTTTCTAGTGGAAGGGGAGGGGAGGCAGCAGATGGAGAGACCTCCCTGCCCTGGGTGTGGCTTGTCAACAAAAAGCAATAGACACCCGAAGAGCCAGGTGATGGAGCAGTAAGTAGTTTGGCAGAAAGAGCCCCCTGTGGCTGCACATCGCATTTGACTTGGTTTTCTTTCCGTTATAGCAAGCAGACGAGACCCTGGATTTTGAAGAACAGATCTTAGAAGCTGCTAAGTCCATTGCTGCTGCCACAAGTGCCCTGGTCAAATCAGCCTCAGCAGCCCAGAGGGAGCTGGTGGCCCAAGGCAAGGTGGGTAAACCTGGGTGGCCAAGCCATAGGGCATCGTGGAGGAAGAGCCACTGAGTGATAGAGGAGAAATGTTTGGCTTGAAAAGGAGCTGCGTGTTGGGATCCTGTTGCTGGGGTACAAGTCTTTTCCCCACCACTGAAAACTGTGCTTAAATCTCATCAGCTGAGTGAAGGCTTTGGCTCCCAGGCTTCTCATCTGCTTCTCATTAGGGAAAACATCCCACCCACTCCAGGCAGAGATCAGGGCCTGAAAGAGACACTTACAGTCCCACTGTGCATTAGACTGTTTAAACTGTCAGCATTTCCTGGTGAACAACCTGGTAAGTGCCATAGTCAGGGGCTCTATAATACCACTTCCCAACTCCAAATGCCTCTACTTGGTTTTAGAACCATCAAATGAATGCTGGTTGCTTAGCAGTTAGGGCCTTCCTGAGCCTGTGGCTCACACGACCAGTCTAGACTTAAATCTGAGATTCCCTCCATCCGTATCATTGCCGTTAATCCAATCCACACATTTTATGCACAGGCATAAAAATATCACTGCTTTTCAATATTTAAAAGGAGTCACGTGTCCTGTTGTTCCCATACATGGGGTCATCCTATCCAGGCTGGATCTTGCTTAGAGCCTCCCAAATACAGAGGCACTCCAGAAACCTCTTGAGTTGTAGATCTGAGGATGACTCGGTCACTTGTGTGCATGTTACGAGGCCTTTGTTGCCCGTAGTCAAAGAGTTGGGTCGAGTTTTAGAAAACAGAGGAAGAGCTCTGCCTGTTCAGCTTCTACCAGGAAGTTTTGTGCATCTTGCTATAAAGTACATGCTTGCTCTTCTTCTAAACCATCACGTGGTATGTCATGCAAGATCACTGGATGTACATCTTCCCGCCCAAGGATGCAGGCTGACCCCTGGGCTTCTCAATGAATCTCTGTAGGTCCTGCCTGTGCTTGTCTTGCTGTACATTTTCATCAAGTTGTTGTTGACTGGACAACCTATAGAGACACAGATAGATCATTGATGTATTCAGCTTCCTTCAGCCTTAGTAAAAGATGCTAGACAGATTGCTATATGCTAGACAGATATGCCCAAGAGTCTATTTTGAATGTAGTAGGTTTCCTCTCCTCCATGGCACTCTGTTTGTTCAAGCATTTAAAAGTTGGGAAAGGAAGTTCAGCTGATATTGGGGGAGCTATAGAATTATATGGGGGTCTTGGGGATTTGCCTGACACTCAGGAAGTTATCTGTAATTATTGATGGATCTCCAATCTTGTTTTCAAACTGCGGTGCTCATCTCTTATCTCCTGCAGCAATATCCTGGAGATCTGGACAGTAAATCTCTCATTTGCTGCAATTTTTAAAGCAAAAACAGAGATGGGACTCTTTCCCCCAGCCTCTTGTTCTCTCCACTACTGAGGAAATTTCCTTAGAACTAGGGCCTGCCCTCATTTGCATAGAGGGAAATACACCACCCTTTAGCATCTCCTCTGCCAGAATCTCACACCATGGCTTTCAGGGTGCAAGCAGGAGAGATTTAAATTGCTCTTGACCCTTGAAGAAGGAGGCTTTAGTGTGTATAGCAAAAGAAAGGTAACAGAGCAAGTCAGCCTCAACGAGAGCCCCAAACCATCATTGCCTGGAAATGTGCCATTAGCAGCCAAAGGGGAGCCATTGGAGCATTGTCCTTTGTGCATATAAGGCCAGGCAACACCGGCCAGCAGATGCTGACCCAGTGGATCTGTGGCTGGGATCCTGTGAGGGAAATGATTAGACCATTCCAAGGTCAGTGCTCTTGGAGAGGGTAACCAGACAGTGCTGTATGTCTGGTTTCAGGGCACAAGAGGGTTTGGGGTGACTGCAGCTCACCTTGCTCATGGCAGACTTCCCTCCCCTGTTCAACAGGTGGGCTCCATCCCTGCCAATGCTGCTGATGATGGACAGTGGTCACAGGGGCTGATCTCTGCCGTGAGTCACCTTTTCCTTCCTCTTCATTTGTTTTATGGATTCCCCAAGGGAGGTTTGGGTCTTGGGTCACCTGTCTGTTGACTGTCCTCAGGCCCGGATGGTGGCAGCAGCAACCAGCAGTCTCTGTGAGGCGGCCAATGCCTCTGTTCAGGGACATGCCAGCGAGGAAAAGCTCATCTCATCTGCCAAGCAGGTTGCGGCTTCGACCGCTCAGCTGCTGGTGGCCTGCAAGGTGAAGGCCGACCAGGATTCAGAGGCCATGAAGCGGCTACAGGTAATGGTCACTGATGCTGGTGGGAAAATACTCCTCTTGGAGCGGGTAAGTGTCGCCAGAGGGGACCGTCTCACTTCCTTGGCATGACCCACCAGGCTTTCCATCCGCCAGCTCTGTCTCTCTGCAGCCTCATCCTCTCCCATCTGCATCCGTGTATCCCACAGCCACTGCCCACCGCATCCACACAGCACCTGGGCCTTCTGGGCTGGTGCCTGTGGACCGTCACTCACCTGGGATGATCTGGCTTCTCACCAGCCCAATCTAGCAAACTCCTGCTCGTCTTCCGTGACTGAATCAAAGTGACCTCTTTTGGGAAACTCTTTTTGACTCCCTCCTCTGTCCTGCCAGAGCCCCTGGCCTGGCCACTCTTATGGTTCCTATCCCATGGCACCTCTGCCTGTATTTTTCTGTGTCCCAGCAGTATCTCAGGTACCTCATCTTCATGGCACCTGACTCAGAGGAGGCCCTCGGGTAACGTTTGCTCAAGCAGAGAGAGAATGCCCAGAGGGGATTTCAGAAAGTTGCCAAGGTTTCCTTCCTGGAACCTAGAAAGTATGTTTATAACAATCAAAATTCTTCAACGTACATACACATTGTTCTGATTGTTTAACATTGTTTGAGGGCTGTAAAGATGACTCAGTGGGTAAAGGTGCTTGCTGCCAAGCCTGATGACCTGAGTTCAACCCCAGAATCTACATAGGGGCAGGTGAGAACTGACTCCCACAAGTTCTCTTCAGACATCTACATGGCATGTGTGCTCACACGCACACACACGCACATACACACACACACACATTATGTATATATACATATATATATATTAAAATAAAAACTGTTTTAAACACAATGAAGGGAACATTTGAATGGGAAACAAAATTGCATTGCCTCAGTGCCCTCATACAAAAAATGTTTGTTTTCCATTCCTCTTGTCGTCTACATGAGATGATTGTGTCTGCTTGTGGTCATAGCAAGATACATCTGCTTCTCTGTTGCATACGTATCATCATACACATTCTTCCTCGAGGTGGAGACTCCATTCTTCATGGGTCTCATTTTTTAGCGATTGCATGGTTTTGCATCAGCTGATTACGCCAGTTTCCCCCATGCTTCCAACATTGTATGTTTCCAGCTTTCTAGAGTTTTACTGTGATAAGTGTTATTATATAGATCGTTGGTATTGCTTCCAGGATCTGATATATACACCATGAATGAACCATAAAGGGCAGAAAGTCCAGATGCTTCTTACAGACTCAGAAGTCTCCTATGATTTTTAAAATCCTTTTTTTCCTCTTGGATGTGAGACTCCTAAGTATGGGAGATGCTCTGAGGAAACCACTTAAGTTAGAGGCTGGGGTTTGAGGGTTAGGGATATGGCTGTCCAGCAGAGTGCTTGCCTAGCATGAATTCAGCCTTGGGTTCAGTCCCTCATACCACATAAAACAGGGTTGGTGGTGTGAGCCTGTGAGAGCAGACCTGGGGAGCTTGAAGCTGAAAGATCAGGAGTTCAAAGTCATGGCTGTCCCTTAGAGCTAGACTCTTGACTCTGAGAGAGATGGGCAAGGAACGTAGGAGATTTAGTGACTCTTTGAACACCACTAAAAGATAATTCCAGACCGCAGCAGGCAGAAGACAGTTCCCTAGGGCCCTGCTCCCTGAAGGTTAAGATAAACTAGGGGGCTGAGGAGATGGCTCTGTGGGTAAGGTACTTGTGTGTACAGGTATGAGGATTTGAATTCCATTCCAACCCCCGCATCAAAGCCAGACACAGTGGCTTGTGCCTGCAATCCCGATGTAAAGAAGGCAGAAACCGGCAGATCCCTGGGCTCACTAGCCAGCCAACTTCTGACATTTATGTGCATGCACGCGTGTGTACTCAAACACACAGAAGAGTAAACTAGAATGGACAGAAGTCTGTAATAAAAAGATGGAGACTTCTGTTGACAGACTTACCTAGATCTGTCTCCAGCAGTCGCTTCATCCTTGTTCATAAAGCACAAACCTAGCTGTGACTTCAAGTCTATCCATAAAGTCCGCTACTCACAAGACTTAGCCCCCCTGCAAGAGCAGATGCTCCAGGCTTGTACATGCATAGCCCCCCACTCCCTCTGGAAACCTTCAGTGAATCCCAACTCAGAGCAGCCTCTGTAGCAGATTCTGAGGGCACAAAGAATTTAATTGTTAATAATTGCCCGATGTCCTCAAGTTGTTACTGCCCAGAATAGAGTTGTCCCAAGGATGGTAACAAAGTCATCAGAGAACGTCCAAGGACCTCGATAAGGGAACATGAGCATTGCCATGACCTGCAGGAAAACATGAGATCTGGCAAGACTTCAAATACATGTGAAGTTAGGGTCACGGAGCAGCGATTTTTCAGACTAAGGGGGCAGCCCCTGCATGGACTTCTATCACAGGCATAAGCCGCTAGCTGTGTCTCATCATTCCCCTCCAGAGCATGTGCTCAGGCAGAGAAAAGCGCTCTCTTTGTAAGGATGAGGCCCTGAACTTGATCCCCACAGCCCATGTAAGAAAGCTGAGCGTAGCAGCGTCTGTTTGTAATTCCAGGGCTGGAAAGGCAGAAACAAAAGCATCCCCAGGGCTCACCAACAAGCCAGTCTAACCTAATTGGTGAGCTTCCGACCACTGAGAGGCCCTGTCTCGAAGGAAGTAGGTGGCATTCCTGAGGTTGTTCTCTGGTTTCCATATCTACACACATGCACCCATATAAACACACACACACATAAATGCATTTTTTTTTAAAAAAAAAAAAGCTTATGTGGTCAGTGCTGGAGGAGTTGATGTGTAGACAGATGATGGGTACTCGCGGGCTCCAGAAAACTTCTGTGTTATGACTTCGTCTCATGAACTTCATGTCTGTTCTTGCCAGGCCCGTGTGGCGTTGCTAATGATGTCCCGTGTGTCTTGTTCCCTCTCTAGGCAGCAGGAAATGCTGTGAAAAGAGCCTCAGACAATCTTGTCCGTGCAGCCCAGAAGGCAGCATTCGGCAAAGCTGACGATGATGATGTTGTTGTGAAAACAAAGTTCGTGGGAGGCATTGCTCAGGTGAGAAGCTAAACCTAGTAATGTGCACTGCCAGACAGCCGGCTAAACAGTGCCTTACACAGGCTGCAAGGTCCTTTCTTCTTATGAGGCCGTTTAGGAAAGGCGTGATGTTTCTGCCATGTTTGAGACCCAGACTGCACCTATCCTCCCTCCCTAGATGTTGCCCCTGGCAACTGGGTCCAAGATGGTTTAAATTACCAACCTCGGTGTCCCATCTGTCAGGAAGAGGGAAGAAAGCAAGCGCTGAAACTTAAAAACCTCACTTCCTCTCCCATACTGTTGTAGTCACATGGGAGGATGGGACATGTGGGGTTCTTCTCAGGGTAGCCATGCACCTAGCTCCAATCCAGCTTTTCTGTCACAGAGAAAGAAAGGAACAGACTAGCCTAGAGTAGAGCAGGGTGTCTTTGGGACTGCCGTCCTGGCCGTCCTCCACTGGACCAGTTAGCTAGTACTCCTCAGTGTCGACCTTAGAAGCATGAAATGCGTGCATTCTGTCCTCTGTATCTATCCACAACTTTCGCATCCTGGGATTCAACCAACAGCGGCTTGAAGATATTCAGGGAAAACTGCAGCTGTACGGAATGTAGACAGGCTGTTTTTTCCAGTCATTCTTTAAACGATACAGTTTGGCTATATATGTGCGGTGTTCGCATTACGTTCAGTCCTATAAATCACCTGGAGACTATTTAAAATATGCATGAGGAAGCTAAGGAGATGGCTTAGTGAGTAAAGTGCTTGCCATTCATGCATGAAGACGTGTTTGATCTCCAAATCCTATGTTTTTAAAAAGAATAGATGTGGTGTGCACATATGTAATACCAATGCTGAGGAGAAAGAGACAGGCAGTCTAGTTCCAGTTAAAACTGAGAGACACTGTCTCCAGCATCAAGGTGGATGGCTCCCTGAGGAACAGCAGTCAAAGTTGACCTCTGGCCTCCACATACACACACACCGATGCACTGCCATGGCCCACCCCTCTCAGCCTCGGACCCCTCATTGTACATACGGGACTTTCACAGGCTTGCCATAAGGGGATGCTATAGACAAGTATAGACATCAGGCCTGGTATGGATGCAGGAGATGTTTGCTGCTGAGTCCCTACCTGCCCAGAAGTCAGCTTGTTTTTTTTCTGATCAACTGAGTCTCAGAACCCAGCCATGGTGTAGACAGAGCTTAGCTCAGAGCTAAGAATGCTGCTCCTGGCCAGTATCGTGGCTCAGCAAGTAAAGATGCTTGTAGGGTAAAGCGCTTGCTACCAGGCCTGGAGGCCTGAGTTCAATCCCCAGGACCCATGTGCTGCACATAGAGAGCTGATTTCTGCACGTTGTCCTCTGACCTCTACATGTGTGCTGTGGTTGTGTGCTATGGCACCTGCACACACACGCTACACACACAAAATAAATAAATAGTTTCTTTTAAGAAGAATGTTCTTCTGTATCCATCATTGGAGGGCCCGGGGAAGACAGGCCTCCCATCCCATCTTACTCTGTTTCCCTCCAGATCATCGCAGCCCAGGAAGAAATGCTAAAGAAAGAGCGAGAGCTGGAGGAAGCCCGGAAGAAGCTGGCCCAGATCCGCCAGCAGCAGTATAAATTCCTACCCACCGAGCTGAGGGAGGATGAGGGCTAGTGCCTGCCCACGATGGCGAGCCCCAGGAGGTGGTGCCACCCCCTCCCCCCCAACAAGAACTGGACAGAGCAGTGCTCCCAAGAGCCGGGCACTTCCTGGAAAGGCCTGGCCCTCCACCTGGAGTCTCTTTCTCACTCCTCGGTCCTGTTACCACCGACTGCATGATCATGACCTCACGGTACAGTGTCCCACCACAGCCCCTCCAGCTCCCCTCGTGCCTCGCTTTATCTCAGGAGAGAGGGGCGCGCATTTCATGGACTGTTACCAAAAAGAGAGAAGTCAGTATTATGTCGTTCTCAGACACCTTAGTCTTTGTCCTCCAAGGCTGCTCCAGGGCCTCTGTGACATCGCCACACTAGGAAAAGAACAACAATGATGGCCCTCAGGACTCGTCAGTATCGCAGACACAGATATTCTCTCGCTAGAGAGAAGACAGAAGCTGGAGTCGGACACTGTTAGGAAAGCCAGAAACGCTCCCAGGTGGACTCTGGGTCTGGCGTCACAGAGGTTCTTGTAAGTTTGGAGCACTGATTTGCCCACGGGGGTGAGGAACCCCTGCCCCGTTTGCACGCTTTTCTTGCCTCAGTGTGTAAGCTACTTGTACAATCTACACCCATCTTGTATTCTTGTGACCCAGAAAAAATGGAAGTTATTTTATTTTTTTTCTCTCTCCGTAACCCAAAGGGCAGAGTTGTGGAAAGTGGTCAGGGTTTAGGTGGGCAGGGGCCCGAATAAAATCCTGGGCTCCTTACTCTGCAAGGCTGTTTTGGTTCATGCATATGAACACACACAAACTGTGTCCCTGATGGGTCTCAGTGCAGCGCCCCCTGGAGGAAAAATCAAGAGGGATTTAGTTGGGAATGAGGAGCCTCCCACCTTCAAGCCCCATTATCAGCTTCTGTGCTCTTAGGAGGGTCCAAGTTCAAGGTGGAAGGCTGTCTGTTTAGAACTTTCTCTGCTCTTCCATCCCAAAGAGGGTATTCCCCGCTCCCCTTTATCTTACTACAGCATAGATCCCTGAGTTTACATTTGTTCTGAGCTCCTACCTAAGATGATGGGTGAAGGATAAATGGCCGATGGCCAGGGGTCTAATACCAAGCAAGCCCCGGCAGATTTCAATGAATTCATGAAGGGAAAACCAGAGTTAGTAGGGCCATGCTGGGGCTGTAGCTCAGCTGGTAGTGTTGGCCTGGCTAGCTGGCACAAAGCGGGTTCCATCGCTGGCATCACCTAAACTCGGTGTGGTGGCACGTATCTACAACCCCAGCACTGGGGAGATGAAGGCAGGAGAATCAGAAGTTCAAGATTATCCTTAGCTACACAGTAAGTTAGAGACCACCTTGGCCACGTGAGACCCTGTCTCCCAAAGGGGAAAAAAAAGGTAATAGCGGCATTATTGTTTTCAAGACTGATGGCTGCTGAAGGCAGGCGCTCCCCTCCCTTAATGATCTGATGCCAGTACCACGGTGTGTGTTATACTCAGCACCTAGATCCAGATTTCTATCAAAGAAGAAATATTGGTAGTCTGGTGGGAAAAAAAAAAAAAGAGTTGTCCTTCAACCTGGCCAGGAGAGTCTTCTCCAGCGGTCTACCCCTGTGCCGCAGTTTTAAAATATAATTAAATTCAGAAGCTTCCCAGATTATAGGGACTTATGAGTGCCCCCCCATGGGAATTCTTTTCAGACAGGTAGAAGGATATACAGAGTGGGGTGTGGGTGGAGAGCTAACGGTGAGCGCATATGGAAGGAAAGAAAGAGGGTGTGCAGGCTTCAGATCCAGTAAAGGAGGGTGCTGGGGAGCCCTAGGTGCTCATGGGAAAGCAGATGGTCTTGCTCACCGTCTTTCAGTGGAACTCTTCAAGTCAGACCCAAAAGTTCACGATCAGGATGTGATAATGGCCTCATGCAGCAGGACAGGAGGCCCTCCTGCAGCCAGCTCACCCTCCTTCCTGTAGGGTATGCTTCAAGGCAGAGTTCTCTGTCCTTGCCCGGGGATTGTTAAAAACCTTCACAGAAGTAAATACTGGAGGAAAATCTCTAACAAATGAAAAGCAGAGGGCTGTCCTTTCTGGCTGTGAGGAGTGTTTCAGGAGAACAGGAGTCTGCCCTCCTGTCTGGACCGGTGTGCCGCTAGGAACTTGGCGGGGAGGTGGTTCCTAGGCATCACCTGCCATGATCCTGTCTCACCTGTCCCTTGCTTGTCCATGCTGCGTCCATGTTTGTGAAAGTCCTTGTGGCTGGCTGTGTCTCTCCTCGTTTCATAAAATGGACGAGATACTGGACTATGGCCATTACTTGATAAATGCTACTGGTGGTGTCCTCAGGCACCGAGGGGACTTCTGGCTCCTAAGGCAGAAAGAATACAGATGCAGTGAGTTGCATTTTGGAGTAGTTTCAAAGAAAAGTGGCCCAAGGCCCGGAGTGTAAACCGTATCCCTCTGTGAGGGAACGGGGCTAGGTATGCAGATGAGTGCCCTCCTACCTTTATCCGCAGAGAGAAGCTGCTGTTGGGTTTGGAATTCTTAGGCTGATCTATCTGTCCAGAATATCCATTTTTGATGATCAAAAGAGGGATGTGTCCAGTGACTGGGGAATTCCATCTAGCTTGCTTCTTTGGATCGGGATGCAAAAGACATGTTTGTTCAGACAGCCCTGGGTAGCACTTCCACTGGCCAGTTGGGGATAGTCTTGGAAGTCATTATAAACAGATACTTAAGACCTAGCCAGTCTGCCAGTTGTCGCTGTGGTTTTCAAAGGCAGCTGCCCAGGCTCCCGTCTGTGCACAGCCTTTCATAGCTAAGCCACTGCCAGATCTGCTGGTGTATATGCTTAATTCAGAAAAGCCCCCAAGCTGCTCACCAGAGTCATCTGCTTGTCTTTCTGCATACTCTACCAGCTGGGGAGAGTGCAGGCAACCGAAGCCAACCCCTCATTTGTTGAAAACCAGGTGTGGTGGTATACATTTATAATCCCAACACTTGGAAGGTGGAGGCAGGAGGATCACAAGTTTAAGGCCAGCCTGGGCTGGGTAGCAAGCTCCTGTCTCAGAAAACCAAAGGCTGGTGGGTGTAACTTAGGGTTAGAATGGTTGGCTAGAAAGCGCAAGGCCCTGGGTTCATTCCTGACAGCACACATGCAAAGTATAGCCAAAATATACCACTACCTAAAAGGATGTATCTCTCCCCAACACCACCTAAGTGACTCCAGAACCAAAACCTCATGAAGGAACCAGGGTGGAGGTGGTAAAACTAGCTCTCAGCTCCCCTTCTTTCCTCTCTGGCAAGTGGTCCCCCAAATATCCCTGAGCTCTGCAATTGCAGGCTGTGGCAGCACCTCTAGGATGTTTGGCTTAAGATCCTAGCACATATTGCCCTGCTCTGACCCCTAGAGGAAATAAGCACTCTGCGACCGAGGGGACAGATGCTTCTAAGACATTTAGCAAATGCAAGTAATCCAAAGGAAAAGTTCACTTTCAGGCTGAGAGGCAATGGTCCCCAGAGTCCTGAAAGCCAGAGGTCTTGGTGGCACAGGTCTTACCTCTCCACCGAGTCCCTCCCAGAGGGTCATCTGCTAGGGAGGGCACCCTCTGCAAACCCCTAACACCACTGCTCCACTGCTCTGAATTTGTGCCTGGTGTGTTGGTCATTGGGAATGAGCGTGAAGACGGATCTTCTGTTCGTCTGCAAATATCGTGAAGAACTGATGCTTTTCTGTGAAGTGGCTAGCTTTTATCTGGTCTCCCTGGAACCCAGCTCCCAGCCTAACAGGAAGCAACAACATGCAAACCCCTCTACAGCCATGCCCACTAGAAGACAAGAAAGAGAAGCTCTGCCCTTGTCATAATGTTTAATCACATAAATTAATTTATCTAATCACATAAATTATTTTTTTTATTCATCAGAAATAAACTTTTAAAGGAATGAACTTGTGTGAAAGTTTAATGGCAATGGGAGGGGGACAAAAAAGAGGGAAGAGAGTGTCTTCGTCTTGGGGAAGATATTCTTCTTTAAGCCAACCATCTCCATAGTAACCAAAGATGTGGAGGGGGGAGGTGTATGAGAGCGAGGGATAAGACCAGTAGTCAACCAGAAGGCCACAGGATGTCACCCAGTTCTTTTCCACTTTGCTGACACCAGAAGCTAGCTTGAATAGGAAGGTGTTGTTTCTTCTTCACTTTGAAAGAACTAGGCTTCCTGAGCAGGTAGTTTGGCCTTTTGCATGTCACTGGAAGACAGAACACCTAAATCCCGAAGCGTACGTATGGGACACTTGGCCTGGAGACCACCACAGGAAGATTGGGTTCATTTGTGACAACTGAGGCCAGAAATGTCACTTCCTTCCTGTTTGAGGGGGTGGATGCTTGGCCAGGGCTCCTTGTTGTCAGGACAGCCAGATTTAGAAAAATATGAAGCATTCTTAATCTGCAAGATGGGGTTGTCCAAGAATTGCCATAGCAACCAAAAGTGACATTGGGATGGCCATCAACTATTAAGAAGACTCTTAAAGTCACGCTCGCTAAGCCAATTGATAAGAAAGGCTTCATATCTCTGACTTAATAAGAACGACAAAGGGGTTAGTTAGGGCTGACCACCACACAAACAGAAGTGAGGAGTCTGAGGCAGACCAGGAGATGTGGTGGGAGTCTCCTGAGTGTCAGCCCTGTGCTGCCAGACATACCTCAGGGCTCAGCCATCCAGGAGAGGCCGGTGTATGGTCATTCTTCAAAGGGACATCCTGAGACTCAGGCAGGCAGGAGGTATCTGGGTTAGGTTGGCTGCTGCCTATCAAAACTCACATCCTCTGTGCAGAAAATGAACTCCACTCAAAAAGCCAACAAGGACCACACCTGCGAACCCCAGCACCTACTGTGCCCAGGACCTTGGAGCCCAACTCACAGTCCCAGAGATGACCACAAATACCTGACTCAGAGAAATGGAAATAATAGGGTACCGCTTTGAAGGTAGGAAAGGCTTCCCAAAGGAGGCCACGATATAGGGACCATGAAAGTAACCCTTGACCCAGAACTTTGGGGAAACAGGTTCTCGCTCTGAAGGGAAAGGCTTCCTGGAGGATGCCATTTGCCTGGTTTCTGTGCACTGGAATTTGACAGGCGTGGTGAAGGGGTGATGCCTCAAGTGGTAGGGTCATAAGGGTGACAGCCTGGGTTTAATGAGACAGTGACTTAGAGGAACAAGGAACAATTTAGTGAGTCCAGAGCTTAGAGAGGTACAGAGAGGAGGGTCCCAGAGCTCTCCAAGGAGGGGATGCAATAGGGGGAGGGAACTACCACCAGCGAGAACAGGAAAGCAGATGTTAGGGAGCTCACATTCTATTACCCCCGTTTATTTCTCATAGCAAGATGCAGGTAGTCTATCCCCATTTGGTTGCTCTAAGGCCAAAGCACAGAGGAGCTGGGTAACTATCGCAAGTTTACAAAGCTAATAGAGCTGGAATTTCCCAGCTACTCTGCTAAGGTCACCCACTAACAAAGGACAAAGTTCCAAGTTGGTTTTTCCAAATTCATGGTTTGTTTGTTTGTTTGAAGATCTTTTAAATTCTTAATTCTTTGATAATTTCCTACAGTATGTATTTTTTTAAGATTTATTTATGTTTTTATTTCTGTGTATGTAAGTGTTTTGCCTGTGGGTGTGTATGTGTGCCACATTCATGCCTGGTACCTGCAGAGGTCAGAAGATGCCACTGGATCCTAAGGAACTGAAGTTACAGATGGTTGTGAACCACTCGTTTGGTGTTGGGAACCAAACCTCAGTCCTCTGGAAGAGCAGCCAGTGCTCTTAGCCACAAGCCTCTCCCCAGTCCTTTTACGGTTCCCATATCCCAACTCCCCTGAGATCCTCTCCCATTTCTACCCACCCACCTTCGTGTTCTTGATAAGAAAAGACTCTAAAAAATGCAGAACTTGATTCATGTTGAACAACCACTCCTGAACATGGGGCCTGCCTGGAGTGTGGGGGATATACCCAGTCACTCCACTGAAGAAAATCATTTTCTCCCAGCTCCTGTCATTTGTGAATAGCTTCTTGGCTACGGTTGGGACTTAGTGCTCACTTCTCCTCTGTCCTGCTGGCATTTGGTCTGCCTCGAGCTTGTGCAGATCTTGCGTGTGCTGGTATAGTCTCTGGGAGTTCATATGTACCTGTGTTGGTATTTGTGCATGTGTTGTTATAGTCTCTGTGAGGTCATGTGTGTGTGTGCCCTTGCTTTGTCTGGAACATCATCCGCCACATCTAGTTCTTACAATCATCCCACCCCTCTTCTTCACAGGTCCCCGAGCCTCGAGAGGCAGGATGTGATAGACATCTCATTCAGGGCTGAGCACCCCAAAGCATCTACACACTGTCCAGTTATGGGTCTCGGTGTTTATTACCATCTACTGCAAAAAGAAGATTCTCCAGTGAGAGTTAATAGCAGCATGGCATTAGGAGTTCTTTTATTGTTGTCTTCGTTTTGTAGAATAATAAGAGTAGGTTTTCCCATGGGCCCATGATCCATCTAGATTCAGGTTCTTGGTCTCATCAGTACTATCAGGCATGAGTACCATCTCATGGAGTGGGCCTTAAATCCAATCAAAAAGTGGTTGGTAACTCCCCTAATGCTTGTACCACTCTTGCACCAATAGGCTATCTCGCAGGCAGGTCAGTGCTATAGCTCATAGGATTCGTCACTGGGTGAGATTAATGGTTGCTTCTCTCCAGTGGTGTGTACAGCACCTCTAGCTCCGTGAATGTCAGCCAATAGGGGAAAAGCTTCCAAATGAGTGCCTACTAGATTTCTCCATGTTCTGTGCCATAAGGATGTGGAGCAGTAGGTCTCACTGTCAAGTTGTAGACGGTAACCACAGCATTGGCAATAGCCTGTAGTGTTTAGGGTGTGTGTCTATGGGACCCCTTAGACCAACAAAACAAAAAGATGTAACCTACTCCTGGTATTAGGGGTTTTATTTGGTAGCATCGGATGTCAAATTTGGGTACTGTCTATCCCCATTATATGGTAACTCCATTTAAATTCCTTTGAATGTGCATATATTTCAGGAAGCCTCTACAGTAGTAGGTTTCCATATCAGACTTAAAAAAAACATTTGTGTGTGCATGTGTGCATGCACACCATGTATATGAATGTCACATGCATGTGTGGAGATCAGTGGACAAACTCGAATGTTGGTCCTTGCCTTTCACCTTGTTTGAGACTAGGTCTCTTGCTCTCTGCTGCAAACACCAGGCTAGCAGGGCATCTGTGAAGTGAAGATCCGCTATGAAGTCCCGCCCTGCAGGACAGAAATCACGCAGACAGACATTGGGAGAAGGACTGAGGAGGGGACAATACATACATGTGGCAGAGCCTGGGTCATGATAGAGACTCCTGAGCAATGAGGGATGCTGGGGTGGGGAGGGAGGGGAGACCACAGGAACAGAGAACCATTCCATTCCGTGTATGTTTGCGGCACGGAAGGGGCATCCAGAGGTCACTGACTAAGCACCTTCCTCTGCTGCTCAGCTGCTGATGGAGTCCCACTGGGTGTGTCCACAGTCCTACTTCGGAGTTCTTTTTTCAGACCATAGCTTTTTTAAAAGTTTTATATTTGCTGGGTGGTGGGGGCACACACCTTTAATCCCAGCACTTAGGAGGCAGAGGCAGATGGATCTCTGAGTTCGAAGCCAGTCTGGTCTACAAAGCAAACTCCAGGACAGCCGGGACTGTTACACAGAGAAACCCTACCTCAAACAAACAAAAAACAACAACAACAAAAAAACTAAAAGTTGTATGTTTGTTTGCATGTGTGCGCATCTTTGTGAGTTTAGATGCACTGCAGAGGCCAGAGGGCATTGGGTTCCCCAGGACTATAGTTACAGGTAGTTGGAAATTGTGGGGTGCCTTCCATGAGTGCTAGGATCCATATTCCTCTGGAATACCGGTGTGCCATGGTAATTATGACTGAGAGACATTGACCTGGGGGTTTTCATTTGAAAATCCTTCACCCTGAACATGACAGAATTGCTTGCCCTGAGTCCCCCCAGAATAAGAAAGCCTCCGGCCTTGTGCCCAGGGATAGAGGGGGGCTGAAGACAGGATGGCCTATCCAGGGACAGTACCTAAGAAGATCAATACAAGGCCCAAACCCTTGGGATCATATTCAGAATTCTCTGTCAGTTCCAGCTTCAGGAACTCTACAGCTTGGAAAAAGAAGTCTGATTCTCTTCAGCTGAGATCTCCGTGTTGCAGGAATGCTTCTGATTTCGTTGAAAGGCTGACTGTGTTCCACAGGTGTTTGGAGTTTGAGGGACTCAGGGTATAAAGAGACCTGCATTCCCAGTGTTCTAACATTGGGACTGACAGAGAAGCAGGAAGGGAAAAGCCTGACTGATGTCTCCTCAGCTCCCAGGGCTCCATAGAAAACATTCCTTCCTTCCAAAGACCTTAGGCTCTGGAGAAGTCAGTCTCTCTTCCACTGTGGACCAAAGCTAGAAGGACCCAGAGCTTCAGGGATGGACAGGCGCTCAGGCTGAGCAGGGCAGGGGCTAGAGCTGACCTTCAAAGGCAGCCAGGGAAGCAATTAACAGATAGTGGTGGTGAAGGATGTTTGGGCTGCAGGGGTGGGGGTGAGGAGGTGAGGAGGAGACCATGAAAGGCTAAAACTGTAAAGAGATCACCTGCCAGCCCTACAACTTAGAATTCAGAGCCTTATCCCAAAGGGAAGAAGAGAGACACAGTGAGCCCCACACCACTGCCACTCAGCCTCAAGGCCATGGTCTTCAGACCTGCAGATCTGATACGTCAGGAACATGACAGCCCTGCCATGTGGACTATGCCCTAGAAGGGAGCCATATTTGCCGTTGTAGTACATGCTAGCTGCACAATTTCAAGCTCCAAGCTGTTTCCCAAGCATATAAAGGAAGAGTACTGTCCTCATTCCAGATGGTTTGGGCCACAGGGGGCAGTGTGGTTCCATGGGACATGAATAGAGTGTCCCTGTTTCTCTGGAAGGAACAAAAAATGTTTCTAGAAGAAATTTAAGAAGTGAAGTGTCAGGGAATAGCTATGGGTGTCTCTAAAGCTGCTTGAGGGCTTCGAGACACTCGTGTGCGTTCAGTATCACCGGGGTCACGGTGCTATCATGTCAATACTTTTGTCCTTAGGGAATCTCTCTGTTTGTATGGACTAGGGACAAATGCTCTGGGAACCACACCTTGGATATGTTGGAGTCCTGCTCCATAATCTCACTAGAATTATCTCTTGCCCATATTTATATCTCTGAAACAACTCCTTCTGTGTCACAGGCAGGGCTCACATCTTGTCACCTATAGCCTCACCACCTTACAAAGTTATGAGACTTAGACAAGGCGGAGAGCCTAGATGAAGGACGTTAGTTTGTGGCCAGTGTTTATGAGCTGTTTGAGGGCCCTCTGATTTGGACTTGAACACACAACAGAAAGGTTGTTCCTGAACAGCTGCCACCCACCACAGCTGACTCCTTCCTTCCTCTTCTTGTCCCCTCAGTGACCCACCACCCTAGCATTGAGTAACATGACTGCCCAAAATAGCTTCTCCAAAGAGTGCTTTCCTAGGGCTTCCTTCCTAACACAGCTTCCAGGAAGCGAAACCTGAAAAACAGAACACTTTAGTGTTCCTAGTGCTGCGCTGACACCAAACCAAAGGCAGCGTAGGGAGCAAAGGGTTTGCTCACTTTCAATTTCACATCACAGTCCATCGCCAAAGGAAGTGAGGCCAGAGACTCAAAGCAGGGACCTGTAGGCAGGAGCGGAAGCAGAAGCAAAGGAGGGATGCTGCTACTGGTTTGCTCCCTATGGCTTGCTCTGCCTGCTTTTCTTTCTTTCTTCTTCTTTTTTTTTTTTTGTGGCACACTCCTTTAATCCCAGCACTTCAGAGGCAGAGGCTCTGCCTGCTTTTCTTAAAGCACCTAGGATTACAAGCTAGGATGGCACTACCTGTAGTGAGCTAGGCTCTTTCACATCAATCATTGATTGATAAGGAGGGGGCGGAGACTTATTATTAATTATAAAAGCTTGACCTTAGCTTAGGATTGTCTCAACTAGCTCGTAGAATTTAAATTAACCCATTTATATTAATCTATGTTCTGCCACATGGCACTACCACTCTTCTGTCTAGCATCTCCTGTTTCCTTTCCATGTCTCCCTGGAAACTCTACCTTTCTTCTTCCCAGAGTTCTCTCTCTGCCCGGAAGTCCCACCTATACCTCCTGCCTAGCTATTGGTTGTTTAGCTTTTTACTGCACCAATCACAAAAATGCATCTTCACACAGTGTATAAATATCCCACAGCATTCTCCAGGAAAAGTCACACAACAGGAAGTGAGAGGTAGCTTATTCTGAACCAAATATGAACAACCATGGCCCAGAAACGTGGGTTCAGGCTACCCTTAATGTCATGTTCCACTGTGTAAGAAGTTACATGATATCTGTGGTCACAGAATGAAAGACGTTATGAATCATTGCATTTATTCAGGCATCAGGTAATTATCACCAAGCCAGGAAATTCTTCTCTGTAGGTTGTAGATGTTGTCCTAACATTTTTAGCTTTCAGGTTGGCAGAAGCTAGTAGTCTGCCAAGCCTAATGATATCCAAAAGTTTGGCTAGAGTAGGAAAAAAAACTCCTTCCAGTCAAGAGAATAGACTCCTTGGCATGAGTGGAGACAGACTAAACATTTCTGTTGGGCCAGGTAAGTCATTTGGCCGAGATAGCACCCCTGGGAAGGCAGGTTTACCTTAAGTCATGCTCTTGGTAGGTGGAGTAATTATCCTTTTAGTGAGGTACTATAATTTTCCCTTCCAGAATTCTAAGCCATCACCACTACCTCTTATCCTCCAATGCGGTAGCTTACCAGGCCTAAGTTATGCAACTTCCCAAGTCTGTCCACTTATCTGGGTTATTCAGAAATTTGTAACTTCCTCTTTTCTTTTTTATTCTTTTCTAGCAATACTTTCCTTGATGGCCTGGGTTTCCCCAACACTTTGGGCTTTCTTAGACTTTCTCTCAAGCTCCCCCCACCACATGGCTACTTGTCTGTTGTCTTAGCCAGTGCTCTATTGCTGTGAAGACATGCCATGAACATGTGTGGTGGTTTGAATGAAAATAACCCCTAAAACTCATAAGGAGGGACGCTATTAGGAGATACGGTCTTGTTGGGGTAGGTGTAATCTTGTTGGGGGAAGCATGTTGAATGTTTCCCTTTATAAGAGATGCTGTGGTCATGGGGTCACTTCACAGCAATAGAAACACTAGGACACCACAGCAACTCTTATAAAAGAAAGCATTTAATGGGAAACTTACTTAGAATTTCAAAGGTTTAGTTCCTTATGGTCATGTCAGGGACCATGGAGGCATATAGACAGACGTGGTGCTGGAGAAGCTGAGAGTTCTACGCCTGGATCTGCAGGCAGCAGGAAGAGAGCAACACTGGTCCTGGCTTGAGCTCTTGAAACTCTAAAGCCCACCCCCTCTCACTCCCTTCATCTCCATGACATACTTCCTTCAACAAGACCACACCTACTCTAACAAGGCCACACCTCCTAATCCCTCTTAAGTAGTACTACTCCCTAATGACCAAGCATTTAAATATATGAGCCTTATGGACACCATTTCTATCCCAACAATCACTTCTGCCATGTGACTGACTTCTATGCTAACTTACATAGAATGACTTCTCCCCCTCCATCCTCCTTCTCCAGCAGCTTCTGAGGTTTATAGCAGCATACCCTGTGTTGTTTTTTTTTCCTTTCTTTTAGACTATTAAAATTGTCCTGGAAATTCCCTTTGAATCCATTCTTAAATTCTTTCGTTAAATGAGACCAAGAACCACAAGAAGGGACCCAGATTTTCCCAATGTCAGTTTTACCTAATAGTCACAGAGATGTTAGGTCAGATACAGTGGTTAGTAGTAAATGACTATTCTGAAAACTAGAGATAACTCAAAATCTATAATCTATAAGACATAATTTGACTGGAGAGTCAGGAAGATCTTCCACACAGATGGGACTTCTAGAGGAAATCCATTCCCACCTCAATTCTTCCAGGCTTTCCTACTCAAATTCATTTCTGCAATAATTAAGCCAGCCCACACCGGCTACAGAGATCAGTCATATAGGAAAATACCAGCAAGTATTTGGCAGTACATAAAGTATTCTACAAAGTTTTGTTGGAAAGCAATCTTGAAGACGTAACCATTTGCCCCAGTTGGTAAAGTACCTTCCAAGCAAGAATGAGGACCTAAGTTTGGATCTCAGCAATGAGTTGGGAGGAGGGGACAAGGGGACAGGCGGGACTGGAGGATCCCCAGGATACACCAACCAAATCTAGCCAAAGAGTGAGTTCCACTTTCAGTGAGCGACTGTCTCAAGAAACAAGGTGGTGGTGCACATCTAATCGTAGCACTTTGGAGGCAAAGACAGACAGATCTCTTTGACTTCGAGGCCAGCCTGGTCTACAGAGTGAGTTCTAGGATAGCCAAAGCTACACAGAGAAACCCTATCTCAAAAAAAAAAGTAGAAAGTAACTAAAGAAGACATCAACCCTGACCTCTGAACTCCATATGCACAAGTGCATGTTGAACTGGGGTCCTCTGTAAGAGCAGCACCTGCTCTTAACCCCTGAGCCACCTCCATGCACATCTAGAACAAAATGTTGGAAATGCCTGGACTCCAGAATGGGGCTTACTTAGTGAGTAAGTGTTAACAGGCTCAGTGCAGACAGCAGAAGGAGCAGACAGCAAGGCTCCCTGGCCTCTCCTGTGACTAACTTAATGGAGGCACAGGACTTCCTATTTCCTGCCATGTAGTAAGCATGAAGGAGCTACAGAGTCTGTGGCCCTCACCTACAAATCAAAGCATCTGAGGAATGTCTGGTATTCAGGGTATGTGGTGTGTATGGTATGTTTTTTTTTTCCTGTTGTTCACTGCGGATGGAAATCCCTAGCTATTTTGTCTGGAGGCATTGGCAAGGACAGGAGGACCCCTAGACTGAAAGGAGGGAGGGAGAAGAGATGCTAGGCTCCTATTCTAGGGCTGGATGATTCCATCACTATTTGAATTAGAAGAGTTGGTAGTTAGGGTAGGGGTGGGGGGCAGCATCTTGGGACTGGAGGGTGGGAAGCCTTTGACAACTATGGAGCCAGGGTGGGGGTGGGGCTTGTGATCATAAGGATGTGTTCTTCCACTTCTGTGTCTAGCCCCCTACCGACACATAAAGGACAGAGCTAGTGTTCATGAGATATGGTATAAGTTCTGACCAGGCAATCTTGGACACAAGTCTTGGTTTGCAGAACTTTTATTTTTGTATGTAACCAGACTCTGTTCATAATCCGTCTTGGGGCTGGAAGGTGGCCGGGTAGACGACATTGATGTTTGACAGTTAACAGTTCTTTGAAGAATGAATTCCAGGCTCAGTCGACTAGGTTGGTTTTGGTTTTACGTTTCATTTATTTAGTATGTGTTGCATGCCATGGCATGTGTGTGGAGGTCAGAGGGAATGTGCAGGAGTTGTTTCTCTCTGTCCAACCATGTGGGTTGAAAAAAACGTGCCTTTTACCCACTGAACAACCTCATTAGTTCTCTCTAGGTATTTTAAAAATATCATTTCTATCTTAACAGCTAATATTCATTATGTGTATATAATATGCCAGCCATGCTCTTGGGAACATTTTTAAATACTAGCACATGTATCCCTGCAAAGTAAGCCCTAACTCCTCTATACAGATAGAGAAGGTGGAGCAAGATAAGGTGGAATAATTTCACTGAGTTCGGGCAGGTGATAGACAACAGGTCAACAACAGAACCCAGGCAGCCTGTCTCAGAGCGTCTGTCTATCCACAACCGAGGAGTTCTAGTATTACAAGTCAGCGGTGAGGGGACAGAGACACAACTCTACACTGCCATCTTCAACAGCCTGAGAAGTTACCCTAGATTTTTAGGGACCTGGACGCAGGTAGCCTCGATACTCAAAAGGATTTCACAATTAATTGCTTTATGATGAAGAGAAGTTGAAGAGTTTATTAAGATATTTTAATATAGGCTGAAGCATGAGAGATAAAAGAGAGATGCTCAGAAAATAAATAAGACAAACCTAAGAGGGGGAATGTGCTTCCCAAGAGGGTAGGGGAAAGCAAGATATGCCCAGTGTGGGTATAGGCTCTTCAAGGGAGAATAAGCAATTAAGTACCTTAGCAATGACGGTATACATGATTTGGGTGATTTCAAGTTGCACCTCAAAAGACTATATCGGAACTCCACTGGCACATTAATCTCCTTTAATAATGAGATAAGTGAGGTAACTCTGGAGATGCTTCGGATGGAATTAAAATCTGGTACAGGGTCTTTTAGGGTTGTCAGCGGGGTCTAGTGTGTGCCTTTTCTCTGTAAGCGGGACTTCCGGGGAGAGTCCCAGAAAGGTGTGTGTGTGTGTGTGTGTGTGAAAGAGAGAGAGAGAGAGAGAGAAAGAGAGAGAGAGAGAGAGAGAGATTTATTAAAGTGACTCTGGTTGACGCATAGATAGGAAGCAAGTATGCCATATGGATACACTGGATAGAAGGAGGTGGCACAGCCTAGGCCCAACAGAGCAGAACTGCATGAGATTTAAAACATAAATTGCTTATTTCTGGATGTTTTCCCCCATTTAATATCAGGCTGCAGTGCATTGTGGGTAACTGAAACTGCACAGAGAAAATGCGTAGATAAGAGGAAACAACTGCACAGGGTGTTGAGTTGTCCGTTACTAATATACCTAGCTGCTTAGGATGAGAAGACAAGCCACCAAGACTGAAAAATGGCCCATCAGACTGCATGACTGTGTTAATCCCTCTGCTGTCAAGAGTGTTTGGGGGACAGGCTGGAGAAGCATCTCAGCCAGTGAAGAACCTGACAAGCAAACGTGAGGACTTGAGTCCATATTTTCAGCACTTGTGTAAAACGCTGAGCATAGCATGCGTCTCCCGCTCTAGGGAGACGGAGACAGAAGGAACTTTGAGTCTTGCTGGTTTAGCAGCTGAGAAAAACCAGTGAGCTCCGGGTTCAGCGAGAGACTCTGTCTCAGCAGACATCGTGGAAGAGGGGGCCAGAAGAATGTAAGAGCAGCATAGGGGCGAGTGCTGTGAAATGCTGACTTCTGGACGTGATAGCTGTCACTCTCATGAGCTCACTGCTGCCATGGTTACCTGCAGAAGACCCACCCAAGATCAGTCCTTTGGCCAGGTGATCAACCAGCCCGTCCTCTTGATCAGAAGGAACTCATTTACTCTTAATGGTCGTTTACTGCTGCTGTGTCGGTCTCCCCTCTGAAGAGGCAGCCCTAAGATCACATAGGGGATGGGTTGAAAATGGGAAACATAACCCGTTTTTACCCTAAAAATCTGTTTTGAGAGCTAGTTCTAAGGCTGTCCACTAGAAGGGACCAATGTCTAGACCCGAATTCAAGTTCCCACCTCCATGTACAAACTCTAGGGAAGGATGTTCATTTAGGACAGTAGAAACCAGAGCTCCCTTCTGGCATTCTTGACTAGAGATCTCAGGGTGTCTCTGGCCATGCCCTGTGACTTTGGGGGCTCAGTACAGAGCTGCATGTTTAGCTTCTATCCATCCCCTTTGTTGTTAGTGGCAGGAAGAGTGGAGGGTAGACTGGCTCAAAATATATTTTATACAGGTGTGAAATTGTCGAGGCATAAATCAAAGATATTCTGGGTAGACAATTAAGTGGAGAAGAAGTTGGGAAGACAGCTGATGCCCACTTCTGATGTCCACACCACTGCATGAGCACGCACACACAGAGGAGATGGGAGATGTGTTTTTGTTCTGTGTTTTAAATCAGGACAAAATATCCTTTTCTTCAACTTCATAAGATTTTTTTCCAGAATCAAGAGTGGATATAGTAGGATGGAGCGTGCCATGGCTCTGACTTCTGTTGTCTTGAGAAAACAATCATCAACTTCAGCCTCTGGAGGTTAAAGGGACCATTTGTGAAAAGTTACAAAGTCCGCAGCTCTGGGACGTCCCTGGGAGCACTGATGAGTCCGGACAAGGATGCACCTCCTGAAGGCCATGCTGGCAAGACGAGGATCATGAGGCTTCAATGGTGTAAGTCCCGTGAGTGACTCAGAGCCTCCAGGAGGTATATTTTTAACAACGAAGCTTTAGAAGGATAAGAGGACCCAGTGTCATCTCACTGGGCACCCAGGATCAGCAGAGAAGGACACATGTCACAGTCTTCATTGGGAATCAGAACACTAAAGGCCCAGAGGGTAAAGCTAGAGCCTCAGTTGATGCATTTCTTATTATAATTGTGTGTGTGTGTGTGTGTGTGCGTGTGCGTGTGTGTGTGTGTGTGTGTGCTATGACACCCATGAGAGCTTTGGGGAGATGATTCTTTCCTTCCACCATATGGGTCCCTGGAATTGAACTCAGATCCTCAGGCTTGGCAGCATGTGTCTTTACTCACTGAGCCATCTCTCCAGCCCCTGTTGCGTTTAAAATCTCTTGTCCTTGTCGGAATCAGAAAAGGCTGGATTCTGATGGCAGCAAAGGATGGCCACAGCAGGGAAAACAATGAGAGAGATGCATCCTGCCAGAAGGTGCCAGCTCTGGGAGACCATCTCCCTTCAGTTACTCCTCCCTGAACACATCCAGGAGAATGTCTCTTGGTTGAATCCAGATGACTCTCAAGCCCAGCGGCACTGGAGAAATCCATGGTCTAGCACAGGAGGCAAAGGAAACATACATCTGGTAGCCAAGCAGTCAGACCTTAGCTGATTGGACCAATCAGTTTCAGAGCCTCTTGTCTTAGGGTGACAGGGGGTGTCAGTATGTAACTTGATAAGGAGATAGATTAGGGGGATGATTTAGATTCTAAGCCTGGATGCCCTCATTAGAATTCTGCTGACGAGGGAGGGGTTTGCGTGCAGATTTTAGTTGCAGAGCGTTAGCTTTTTACATAATCACAGCAAGATGACAATTTAATATTCGGCTTTCCCCGGGAGCCTTATTACAAATGCTGTCCATCCATGCATGTAATCTCTCTCCTAGGGAAGCTCCTAGCAACTGGAGATTGGGGAGCGAGTTGGGTATCTAGATGGAGACTCTTCTGTGATCAACTGGAACAGATCAGAAAACCCACCTGGCATCCTCTAGGCTCCATAGACTGTCTCAGACACAAGTGGATGCTCTTAGAAAATGGCCCAGCGGTGCAGCAGGTCAGTAGTCACAACTTCTCAAAAGGCAGAGACAGGAGGGTCTCAAGTTCAAAGCCTGTAGGGCAAGTTAGTGAGACTCTATTTCAAAAAGTTAGCAAGGTGGTAGAATGCTTGCCTACTGTGCACACGGTCCTAGGTTCAATACCAAGCAGAGAAAGAAAAAGAAGGGAAGAAAGGGAGAAAGGGAAGAAGGGAGGGAGAAGGAGGGGAAGGAAGGAAGGAAGGAAGGAAGGAAGGAAGGAAGGAAGGAAGGAAGGAAGAGAGACCCTGGCTTTATTCTGAACAGAGTTGCTTCATCAGACATTGAACATGAACCCAATACCTTAAAGACTGAAAGGAAGAGTGCAGTCCCACTGGCCTGTTCTCCAGACAGCTGGCTCTCATGCTTCCCAGTGGCCCTGCCCCATATACCCTGGACGGTCCTCCCAGCCAAAGACGCTGCCATCTAACTCACCCCAAACCCCTCTAGTCACCCTGTGTTTGAATCTTGGAAATGATACTCCCTTCGCCACAATCCGCCATACATCATATGTCCCTCCACATTCTAAGCCCACAGTCCTTTCTCCTTCAGCTTCAAGTTCCCACACCATGGCCATTCCTTGCCCCTGAGCCAGGCAGGAGAGTGGCATCTCTTGGCTGTCTCCCTACAACCTTGGGTCTTGAAAACCACATCCCCTGCCCCTAAAAATCTCCCCATCCCAGGATACCATCTACTTCTTCATCACACTTCAAGTATTTAGTAACAAGGCAAACCTATGAGGATAGAAGCAGCGTGGTTGCTATGAACAACTATGAGTGACTTTCTTTTAAAAAAAATCATTCTAGTTAACTTGTAAATAAAAATACCACACAGCTGGTTTTAAGGATGCTACATAAACATTTGCCCAGATCCAAACTCTATAGCTCTCCGTGACTTCTGTGCAGTTATTGTCCGTTCTGGAATCATTGATATCACTTAGGGTTTTGCATATCCACTATAAATTATTTTTTTTTGTTTTATGGTTCTTAGTACTTCAATACCCAGAAAGTTGAATTTGTTTATCCAAATCTCTGACAGAATTTTAACTAGGAAAAAGCATGGCCTTGTCACTTCCTTCATGACTCCCATGTCCTTTAGCCTGCGTTCCATCCTTCCTTCTCAGTGGCCCGCCACTAGCACGCTTTCTCGGGTCTCTTTTCTGAATTTTGCACTATACTCACATCTAGACCCGTTTCCGTGGATACATGTGTACATTATAGACTATTATGGATCTGCATATGAGAGAGGACCTGTTTACATAGATACATGTATGCATAATAGGCTATTGCGCATATGAAAGGGGACATGTATATTTTTGTCTTCCAAGTTTGGGTCACCTCACTATTACTCTTTCCAAATCTATCCATCTTTCTGTAAATTTAATTATTTCATTTTTCTTTAAGCTGAATAATATTCCATTCTGTACATGTTTTCCATTTTCATAACCCAGTCTTCTGTTGGCGGGCATCTAGGCTGATTCCATTTCCTGGCTATCAAAAACGGCGTCTTCTCTTCATTGCTCTAAGCCCCTCTGTACTGTCAGTTGCTAAGTTGCTTTGCTGATTTACATGGCCAGGCAGATGTTTGCTCTGTAATGATATTACTACCTCTTGGCACAAGACAATGCAATCGAAGAAAGTGCTTTCCAGGACACATTTCCATAATTTATGAACAGAGCAGGCAGAATAATGGCCCCAAAGCTGTTCGCATCCCAACAACCAAAGACTGTGCTATTACTTTGCCGAGCAGAGGAGAGTGTTAAGATGGAATTAAATCAGAAAACAGCTCATTGGTAAAGCACTTGATAGCATCTGGGATCCCAAGTTTGACCCCATTATCACAGTAAATAAGTAAGTAGATAAATAAGGTTGGGGTGCAGCTCAGTTGGTAGAGCGCTTGCCTATACTGAATAGCATTCGTTTATTCTTACATCATCTTACTTATGTAATTACACACATGTATCAAGAATGCTAAACAGAATTTAAGAGGAACTAGTCAAACACTAATTGTATTGAGTGACATAGTTTGTTCATATTCCTGATAGACAGCACATAGTACATCTTCTCCAGGTTGCCTGAGTTTCAGGGCTGGTGGCTCCTTCTTCCATCTGCAGAGCCAGCAGGAACACTTCCAAATCATTTATTCTGGGGCTGGAGAGGTGGCTCAGCAGTTAAGACTGCTATTGGTTTTACAGAGGACCTGGCTTTGGTTTCCAGCACCCTCATCAGGGGTTTCACAACTGCCTGTAGCTCCAATCTAGCAGATGAGAGGCCCTCTTCTGGCCACACACTCAAAAATTTCGTCCTCGACTGCATGGCTCTCTCTCTCTCCCTTTATAAGGAATTTTGTGATTATATGAGACTCACCTGGAAAATCCAGAATAAATTCCCTATCTCAAAAATCTCTATTATTTTATTGTATGACTTTGAAACAGTGTCTTATGTACCCAGACTGGTATTGAACTAACGTTGTAGCTAAGGGTGACCTTGAACTTCTGACCCTCCAGTCTTAACCTTCTAAGTGCTGGCATTCTAGGCTTGCTCTACCACACCCTGTTTATGAGGTGCTGGGATGGAAGCCAAGGCTTCTTGCATGGCAAGCAAGCACTCTACCAACTCAGCTGCATCTCAAGCTCCACAGCCCGCAAACAGTTTGCTACCACGGCTATTCTGAAAGTGTCTTGGAGACTCCTGGCCCACATTCTGAGATCCACTCTCTTGAGCCATGAGTGTGTCTCCAGAGCACTTCATGCTCTTAACTTGAGATGTGTATCATCATTATTCCCATTTTATGAAGGGAAAAACTGAGGATGGTAAAGGCTTAAGAACTTGGCCCAGGCCACACAGCTACTAAACAGCAAAGCAGGTTTAGTCCGTTTCTCTCTGGCTCTCAAGTTGCGTTTTAGTAGAGGAGCTGCCCTATCAGAGCTCTGGACCAAAAACAAGCCGAGAGACCCTGAGGCTGGTAGAGTGGACTTCACAGTGGGAAGGTGACCACACGAGGTGGAGAGGGAGGTCCAGACTCAGCTTCTCTGTGAACTCACAAAATGGGTTCTTGCCGTGACACCCTGTCTGGGGAGGGAAACAACCTGGAACACCGCAAAGAGCAAGTGAGTGGAGACCTGGCTGTCAATCAAGGCATTCCCAATTGGGTGGGTAGAGGACACCTGAGAGCAAGACTTGAGGTGGCACCCTTCCCAGCCATCAGCATTCGGTCCCAGATCCAGGGTGGATCTGTAGGGTCTGCTGGTCAACTGAGAGCTGCGCAAGTCTTAACCTGCGAAGGAAAATGTCCCGTTTTTTCTAACCGCATGGTGCAGGATCAGTCCAGAGGCTCAAGGTCTCTTCCTTAATAGGGGATTTCTCGCCAAAGCTTGCCAGTGGGAGTGTTCACTGAAAACCACCGAGTGGGTTTTATATTAGGACAGCATTCCACAGCCACCGCTGGCCATCCGCTGGGGAGGTCTGTTACCAATCTCAGAGATGTCAAATAATCTTAAAGGCACAGACACTCATTTATACCCACCCAGGCAGGGAAGAGGGATCCTCATGGCTCCAAGGCTTCCCATGGCAAACCCCAAGGCAGCATCTTCAATACCTACCCCACCCCAGGCCCAACCTTCCATCCTGTGTTCTACTTTCCAGCTCCAAAGTGTGGTGATCCTGATGTTGAGGATGCCGTAGCTACCCACGCACACTCTCAGGAGCATACGTGTCCACACAGCAGGCCCGCCTGCCTTGGCACCTGCAGACAGACACTTGGCTCCTGGGTACAGTGTCTGGAGCCACAGGTGCTGAGAGCTCACATGTCATGCTTACTGTGCATGTCTTGCACGCCACCTCCCAGACACTAGCACTGGCTTCTGCTGTGGTTTTTCACCCCGTGTTTCAGAAGCTCGTCTCTCTGCACTTTTACCAAAATCTCAGGAAGTGTTCAGGCCTCAGGCCGAGTCATTTGCAGATGGGGAAACTGAGGTTCACCGGGTGAAATGGAGTGTCTAAGACTCTCCCTAGAGTGGGTGAGAAGAAAGATAGAAGAAAGTCTGACCATTTTTCAAGCTGTATATTGTGTGAAGATTTTTTTGTCAGATTTGGTAATTCTCAGCACTGAACCGTTTTGGCCATTGCCAGCGGAGGTCCTTTAATTGAGTTCTGTGATTAAACATGGAACCTCATGCCTATGCAACAGGTATTTTTTTACCAACTGAACCATCTTCCAAACTCCCAAAATTCTTTTATTAAATCTCAACCTATGATTATGTTTTTTTACTATCTGTGTGACAAAGTAGAAAGTTCATAAAAATACTTCTGTTGCCTATTGCCTTACAGTTAATATATTTAATACCTATAATTGTGTGTGTGTGCATGGCACATGTATGTGGGCATGTAGGCCACAGCACTTGCATGGAAGTCAGAGGACATCTTCATGGGGTTAGCTCTCTTTCCATCCACATCTACCTGGGTTGCAGATGGGCGATCGAGCCTAGTTGCTAAGCTTCTGTAATGAATACCTTTTATCCACTAACCCATCTTGCTGGCCCCAATATACAGTGTGTGTCTTGAGGAAAAACATTTGTGTGATTGAGGCACATAATAAATTTACCTCTTTTTTTGTATGTGACCTTCGGTTCACATCTGAAAAGGATGACTGAAGTGAGATGACTCAGAGGGCAAAGGCATGTGCCTAAAGACCTGATTTAGATCTCCAGACCCACACAGTGAGGGCAGAGAACAGACTCCCAAAAGTTGTCCTCTGACCTCTGTATGTAGGCCACATACACACATGCATATGTATGTACGCACACATGTACACACACAGACAGACAGTAATTTTATTTTTAAAAAGATATATTCACTATTAATCTGTACATGCTTTCATGTTTTATGTGAACCATGTGTATGCAGGTATCCATGCAGGCCAAAGAAGGCATCAAATCCTCTGGAACTGGAGTCATAGGTGGTTGTCAGTCTCCTGATGTAGGTGCTGAGAATTGAATCCAGGTCCTCTGCAAGAGCAGCAAATGCTCTTTACCACTCAGCCATCTCTCTAGTCCCATTATTATTATTATTATTATTATTATTATTATTATTATATTTATTTACTTATTTATTTATTTATTAGTAAAGAACTTTTGGAAAGAAATGGCGTTTCTGGGCCCGAGGTATGCTCCTGTTAAAATCTATGTAGAAGTATCAGACTGCAAATGAGATCCTGTCCTTCTACATTCTTTGTAATGCTTGCTATCATCGGACTTCTAGATTTTCCCAAAAAAACAATTATTATAAAATTGTCTTCACTACAGGGTTGATTTTTGTTTTTCTAGTCTCTCCTGAGGAGAATTCTCCTTGGCTGTCTCTTTTGCATGCCACTGCTAATTTTGAAGCAGGCTTGTCAGCTAACTTCCCAGATAGCATCAACATGAGAACACGCAGCACCTGCCAAGGATGTGGGTGGTGTAGGATTACCACATTTAATATATTATAAGATGCCATGGCTTGTAAGAGACACCATCCATTTAATATAGAGTCTCAGCAAAATAAACAGAAATGTCATCTTATATTATACGACTTTTAAAACCTAACACCAGCGTGCATTCGTTTGCCAGTCTAATCACACAGCACTTTCTCCTTCAGCGTCACCAGAGAAAGCCCATTTTGTTTTCATCGCATTTTGAATCTAAAGATTCTCTCCAGTCAATGCAAACACTGTCAGGGAAACAGATATATGTAGCCTGGCCCCATGAACTTGCTTTCCTGGGTGCATGTACCAAAGACAGGCAATACACCAAAGATTTACATACATTTAATTAAATTTGTGGTTTCACTTTTTTTTCTTCTGCAATTGAATGACGTATGGCTGGAAATCTGAAAGTCAGCCAGACACATTGGAAAGATGGATGTCTAGCGCTAATCTTCTGCGAGGCATGAACCAGCTGCAGCAGCTCCTCCCAGCTCCCAGAAGGATTAGTGATGTTTGGATGTCTCCGTAATGACAGCCATGCTGGAACTCTCTCCTTTATTTGTAGCTAACAAACTTTGATTGCCATCAATTAAAACATACCGCCCAACCTCAAAAGCACCAAATGAAAGAACAGGTGTCTTATATTTATTCTAATTATTTGTTAGGTTTTGGGTGTATACATTTGTACATACGTATGTGACACGTTCTGTCAGTATTTGTTGAGCCTATGGAGTGAGTCAGTTTCACGGTTCCAAGTCAAGGAGGCTCCACTCATCTCTAACCTTTATGGTGATGTAGTGGCCTATGTAGTATCCTCATTTTATTTTATTTTTAAATTGATTTTTTTTACTTATTTTTATTTCATTTTTTTAAAGATTTCCCTTTATTTGTGCGCGCACGTGTGTGTGTGTACATTAGAATTACAAATAGTTGTGAGCTTCCGGACTTGAGTGCTGGGAACTGAACTCTGGTCCTCTGGAAAAGCAGCAAGTGCTCTAAACAGCTGAGCCATCTCTCCAGCCCCTACCAACATTTTAAAGAAAAACAAAGTTCAAAGAGGTCAGATGACTGTGCCAAAACTCCCGGCAGCAGAATCAGAATTCAAATCCAAGTGGCTCTCACTCCAAAGTCCATAAACTCCCCACCGTGCCACGATTCTTTAGGTATCAAAGTTCCCGGACATTCCCGGGTGGTCCTCAGATGACTGTATGCCTATCCCTACACGCTTTGTCCCTTGTATCAGATACCTCCCAGTGGGGAGAGCTGCTGGCGGAGACAAAGAAAAACCTAGACTTTTGAAAGCCTTCAGCTCCATTAGAAATACCTGGATATTTACTCCTAAGCCTGCTAAGCTCTCTTGAGCTCTGTGCAAGCCGACAGCGGAGAGAGAGCACGTTAACTGGCCCGAAAGCAAGCGGGTCTAAGGTTGCTGTGAGAATCTCCCATATCTTCCCCGCAACCAGGGCTCCTGCCACCTTCTCCTGTGCTGACGGTGGAAACCTAACTCTGTATCGTGATGCGTGGTTCTGTGTCAATGAAGCTCAGCCTCATCTGTTGACATGGGTTTCCTTTCCTTGAACACAGCCCAGCCTCTCAGCAGAAGTCTGATCAGAAAGAACTCAGGTTTGAATTGTTCATAATCTTCTACTTATATAAAGGTCCTATCTTCCAAGTCTGAATAGACCTAGGATGGAATTGGGAGGAGCCATCATTAATATTAGTTAAAAGGGCCCCTAAGCTATCTGAGCCAATAAAAACTTATCAGACCAAAGAACAGTGTTCCTCCTTCTCCCTCAAATAATGCTTTAATCTGGTGTTCATCACCAAAACCCCAGCATAGATTTCCCTCATGAGACCCTCTTTTCTTCCCTCCCTTCCTTTTTTTCCCATCTATTTCTTTAATAGAGTCAGTCCCGTGCAGTCTAGGCTGGCCTCAAAATCTCTAGGTAGTGGAGAATGACCTTGAACAGCTGGTCCTCCCGCTTCTACCTCCTGAGCGCAGACAAGCCTTACCACCGTGCCCACACCCAGGGTGGCCTGCATGCTAGACAGGCCCTCTACTAACTGAGCTACAAGCTCAGCCAGGTCTCCTTGAAGAATCTTCATCCAACATGCTGTTTCAACTCTTAAAAATTTCCCATCAGAAAATAGCTCTTACCTTCTCTAGGCAAACCTATAGTAGAATATGTGGTTTTCCTTTCATTTTTTTTAAGTGTGTGGAATAACCCTGTGGCTCTTCCATTCGCTACTTTTCTAGCTAGATCCCTAGAACTCCAGGAACTGAATTTGAGACTGCTGGTCTACCTTCTCAACACGGTTCCTTTAACTCTGGGGTTGACTTTGAGACTGGCTACCATTCACTGGCTCCTCCTACCTTAGAGCAACCCAGTTTACATAGGAATTAACATAGCATACTATTTCTTTTTTTAAAAAAAATTTATTTTCTTTACTTACCTATTTGAAAAACTTGGAAATAACCCTAAACTTCTTTTCATAAAATGTCACGAAAACAGCATAAGAAAGGTGAGTTTGTTCTCTTTCGTTTGCTAGAAGACTTCTGAGATTTATCAATATTGTTGAGCGTGTTGACTTTTTCTATGTAAACATTCAAGCAACCTATAAGGAAAGACAATTTCATGTTCCTTGGGAGTCTCTGCATTGATTTCTTCCTTTGGCTCCAGTACATGGTCTAGACCTTCTAGAGAAAAGGTGGGTGTGGTGGTTAGCTTGTCAACTTAACACAGACTAGAGTCACTTGGGAAGGAGGACCCTCAGTTGAGGAGCTGCCTCCATCAGATTTGCCCAAGGGAATGTTTGGGGGATATTTCCTCGGTTAATGACTGACATGGAAAGGTCCAGCCCAAGGTGGGTGGTACCACTTCTGCGCAGGTGGGTCTGGGTTGTCTAAGAAAGTAAACTGAGCAAGGCTGGCGAGCAAGACAGTAAGCAGCATTCCTCCATGGTCTCTGCTTCAGTGCCTGCCTCGGTTTCCCTAAGTAAAGGATTCTATAAGATGTAATAAACCCTTTGTTCTCTGGGCTGGTTTTGGTCATATTGTTTATCACAAAACAGAAAGCAACTGGAACACTGAGCACTTCTTATGTGGCACACAATTGATTTAAGGATAAACTCTGGCATCCCATCAAATGATGGCAGAATTGTTCCATTCTGCCATGGAAGCCTAGTTCTGAGACAGTGTTTGACAGCTCATTAATATTCAACACCTGTCTGACCACCTGCTGTTCTTAAGCCTGTCCAGTCTGCTGCTGTTACAGAGTCTTTCAATGGCTTTGTGAGATATATGCCCTCCCTTCCTCTCTCTCCCTTCTCCCTGTCTATAGCATGTGTGTGTGCCCACAGTGTCAGGAGAGGGCATTGGATCCCTTGGAGTTAGGGTTAAAGGTATTGTGAACCACCTGGTGTGGATGTTGGGCCTTGAACTCGGGGTCCTCTGCAAGGGTAGTTAACCTCTGAGCCATCACTGCAGAACTTCACTCCCAACTTTATTCTTTGAGACAGAATCTCCTCATTGGCCTGGAGTTCACTGACTCAACTATCTACGCTAGCTGGCCATCGGGTCCCAGGGATCTGCCTGTCTCTGTCTCCCCAGTGATGGGATTACAAGTGCTTGCTGCCATTCCCAGTTTTTTCCATGGATTCTGGGGTCTTGGGTTTAAGTACTACTGCTCGAGCAGCAAGCATTTCACAAAGCGAGCCATCTCCCCAGCCAGTACCTCATTTTTCAAATCAACCCAACAAACAAAGCTGAGCTGCAAACAGCTTGAGAAATTTGCCCAGGCACAGCTTGTTTCTTCCAGATGGGGAGGGAACAAATCTTCTTGCTGCGTCCAAGTCCATGTAACTCCCGCTGTGTTGTCCTGGGCACGGTCTACGTCATTATCATCAATCCCAACCTGTCTACACAGAGGCTTTTGTGGAAGCTGTGGAAAAGTAGGACTTCCTGCTTCCTCCACACCAAGTGAAGCTGAAGCTTAGCCTGAGGGCTTTTTGGTTTTAACTATTTTTAAAATTTGTTTTTGTTTCTTTTCTTTTCCTTTTTTCTTTTTTTTTTTTTCCAAGACAAGGTTTCTCTGTAGCTTTGGGCCTGTCCTGGAACTAGCTCTTGTAGACCAGGCTGGCCTCAAACTCACGGAGATCTGCCTGCCTCTGCCTCCCGAGTGCTAGGATTAAAGGCGTGTACCACCACCATCCAGCTGTTTTTGTTTCTTAAATGCATTGTGTGTGTGTGTGTGTATGAAAGAGAGAGAGAGAGAGAGAGAGAGGAGAGAGAGAAAGTATATACATGGGTCACTGACTATGGAGTCAGAGGACAATTTGCAGGAATTGGTCCTCTTTCACAATGTGAGCTGCAGAGACCAAACTCCGCTCCCCAGACTTGGTGACAGTACCTTACCTGCTGAGTGGTCTCACCAGCCTGAGTGTCTTTTAAACGCTCTCTGGTTGGTGTTGATCTGTATTCAGAGTTGGGAACACTGGACCTGGTGGCCTTAAAGAGAGGGCTCCTTCTTCTTGGCGAGCTCAGGATCAGGGCTGCGTGTTTCCTGGTTGGAAAGCAGGGTATAATGAATGCATGGCAGACAACAACTGCTCCAGCTGCTTTAGGCCTGGGAGACTCAGCGCTATAAAAGGCAAAGCTTTCTCCTTCATCTGCTAGATGCTAGTAAATCCAAGGAGTGTGTCATGGTATTTTAGCATCAACTTATCACACATGTTTGTGCTGGCTGATGCGGGCCAGTCCTGATGGAAAACAGGTGTGATTCCTACAAGCGGCTAAGGACTTAATGGGTTACATCGGGATGCCAGTGGAAAAATCTGATGAGAGGAATGTTGCCATTTCCAAGGGGATGGAGAGACTCGGGTTTCCCAGAGGTATTTGGCCTGCTGGGATATCTTCCAGAGCAGAAATCGAAGTTCTGGGCATCACCGTGGGAGGTGATGGACGGCATTCCTGAAATATGATGCCCGGAGTAGCCCAGCTACTCAGATGTGGACCGTTCTCTCTCAGACGGTAGGTTGGAAGGAGGGGAGATGGCTCAGTCTGCAAAGTACTTGCTATGCAAGCATGAGTTCGGATCCCTGGCACCCATGGAAAAGCCAGGCATAGGGGCATTCATCTGTAATCCCACAGCGGAGGGAGGGGCGAAGTCAGGTCGATGCTGGGGGCTTGCTGGCCAGCCTGTCTAGCCAACCTGTGAGCTCCGATTCAGTTGAGAGACCCTGTCTCAAAAAATAAGGGGAAGAGTGCTGTTAAAACACGAGTCATCGACCTCTTACACACATCCACCTGCCTGCATATGTACCCACGTACGCATGCACACATGCACGCACGCATGCATACACGCACGCACGCGGCTTGGGGAGCAGGGAAGGGTTTTCCCTCGAAAGAGTGTCTCAGAGATCCGGAGCCAAGGAACACCACAAAAATCACACCAGCAGGTTTATTGGGGCCGGGGACGTGCAAAATGACTGCCTCTGCGTGGGAATGGAGATGGCATCATGGCCAGACCCTGACGTAGGTCTTTGTGGGAGTATGGAGCATGCGCATAGGAAAAATACTGACGGTGGAAGCGCGTGACTTTGGCGGTTAGTGAAGGTGGGGCATTGGTGCTGAGAAATTAAAGGTGGGGAGGAGACAAGAATAGGGGAGCTCTGAGGAACCTGGTTCCAGAGGTGGGCAGTTCTTAGTATGACCAACAGAGGCATAAAGTAGATTGATAGATTAGATAAATACCCCTTGAACTCATTTTATTTATTTATTTGTTTGTTTGTTTGTTTATTTGTTTATTTATCTATTTACTTATTTTAGTTTTTCGAGACAGGGTTTCTCTGTACTTTGGAGCCTGTCCTGGAACTCGCTCTTGGAAACCAGGCTGGCCTCAAACTCACAGAGATCCGCCTGCCTCTGCCTCCCGAGGGCTGGGATTAAAGGTGTGTGCCACCACCAGCCGCCTGAACTCGTCATTTTCTAATGAGTTTCCAGAAAGCCCTCCTTGTTGCATTTGGTCGAAGTTGGAACTCTAGTATGTCTCGTGATACACAAAGCTGAAGAACTCAGTGTGGGCGCACAGCCACCACCCCAGCACTCTGCAGTGGGAGGCAGGAGGATCAGATGTTCAAGGTCATCCTCATCTACATAGCAGTAGCCTGGGCTATGATGCCCTGGCTCAAGAAACAAAGTGGCAAGCTGGATCTGAGACCGTGCCCTCGCTAGACAAACCGGTTGCGTTTCTAAGCTGTTTGCTACTGATGTTTTCTGACTTAGATGTAGCGTCTCTCTGGGTGACATCACCTGGTTTGAAATGTCCCTGTTGCATGAACTATGCTAGTGGTATGGCTGTTTTAAGCTTAGGGGTTTTTTTTTTTTGTTTGTTTGTTTCTTTAAAGGGTAAAGCACACATCACGGAAGGCTTCAGAGGTGTAGCACATTGCCCAACATAAGGCTATAGACAGTTTTCATATAACTAGCACTGTGCTAGAACAGTGTTACACTCTACCTCGCTGAATTCTTTCAAGAACTCTTGCGGGGAGAGGCATAATTCTTATTTTCATATAAGGACCCTGAGAGATAAAGACACTTAATGGCTTACATAGAAGGCCCCTGCAAGCAATTGCTGGGGACCCAAAACTATTTCCCAGCCCCTTGTATTTGCTGGCCTACATACATGTCTAAATATTTCTTTATGGCCTTCTTTTGTCAAGCAAGTGTTTTCGTTTTTGATAGTATGCTGAAGCCCTATACTTGGGAAGACATGAAAAGAGTGGTTTTGCTTCCAGAGTGTTTCGTTTTGTTTTTGGAGACAGGGTTTCTCTGTGTAGCCCTCGCTGTCCTGCAGAGTCCCTTTTAAATGTAACTTAAAACAACAACAACAAAAACAGTTTTCTGGTTATCTAAGCCTTCACATGCGTGTTTGCTAGATGACCCACTGCTTAACACTAGGCTTTAGGGCGTTTGTCTTGGCAAACCTGTGTGGGTGAAACCGCGCACAAAGGGCCAATCATTCTGGGGAGGTGTGTGGGTTCAAGGGTGTGGGTGTTCAGATGGCAGAGCCATGCGGGGGGGGGGGGCAGAGGGAGAAAGAGTACCATGTACACACCATGTACACACGTGTAACTCAAATGTCCATTGCTGAGAAAAGGGCCTAATAAAAACTAGAGGGTTGTTTTTGGAGAGAAGGTAACTTGGTTCTGATTAAAACCAAGAAGGTGGAGGTGAGGGTCTTGGCTGAGTTGCTGGAGGGTGTGTCTGAAGTTGTCCCTTACCCCAGCTGAGTGAGCCAAGACAGAGGAGCACAGCAAACAAATCAGACAGAAGCGGATCCAACAAAGAAAAGGCAGAGCCCTAGAGAGGCCAGGCAGACCTGGATTCCTGGCCTCAGGAATGAGCATAGATGCTGTGTCTAGCTCAGAACCTCATGTGACTGTGAACGCCGGTAACCTTCCCTCTAAGGCGGTAGAAGCTGACAAATGCCTTCATAGCCCGGCTCAGGCACACAGGGCCAACCCCTCTTTCTCAGGACTGCGGTCAAGGGTCTTGCCTTTGCGTCGTTTGCTTCAGGGCAGTCTCTGGCTCATGCTGACCTGTGGGGACACGTGTAAGTGGACTGGGTGGCAGAGGGCCCACAGGAGCCATCACGGAACAGAGCTCCAATTTCTCTGAACCCTGGGACCCCACTGTTGTCTTTTCATGGAAGGATTTTGCTAATTAACTCCGAGGGATTGCTGTGGGTGGCTAGCCTGAGGCCTCCACAGATGCCCCTGTGTCTCCTCCCACTCCGATTTTAAGCCCACTCTCTTTGGCTGAAATCTAAAAGTTGGGAAATCTGAACTGTTTTCTCTAACATTCAGAGCTTCTAAGTTTTACAGGAAAGAATTTCAAACAACCTCCCTTAGCCTCTGAGCAGAGGGGAGACTGGTATCTGCTTGGAACCCACAGGTGAAGGACGGAGCGAGAGTCTGGTTCTTGTTAGAATTCTTGGCAAAGCCTTCAGCGACACATCTGGAAAAGAAGACTGTCAGAGAGAGAGTCTGTTTAATGAGCTCCCGTCTCCCTCACACGTCTGTTGACTTTCCCCAGGATAGGTCACCGGGACCAGCTTTTCCAGGCCCCATGCACTGCAACATGAATCTTCACATATTCAGGACATACAATGTGCACGTGTCCTGGTTGGCTTATTTTCTTTTCTTTTGTCAACTTGACATAAGATAGAGTTATCTGGGAAGAGGACCCTCAATGGAGAAAAAATGCCTCCATCATCAGATTGGCCCATGGGCAACTCTGTGGGGGCATTTTCCGTGATTAATGATTGACGTGGAGGAGCCTAGCCCGCTGTGGGTGGTGCCACCCTCGGGCAGGTGGGCCTGGATGGTCAAAGAAAGCAGGCTGAGCAAACCAGTAAGAGGCATCTCTCCACGGCCTCTGCCTCATTTCTCGATTCCAGGTTCCCACCTTGAGTCTCTGGCCTGACTTCCCTTCATGATGGAATGTAAGCTGTAGGTGAGATGAACCCTTTCCTCCCTGGGTTACTTTTGGTCACTGTGTTATATGACAGCAGTAGAGACCCAGCTGACGCAGGGTCGGGAGGAGAATGCAAAGACTGTCCATCTTACCCTTACATTTCTCGATGTCAGTGAAACTTTTGCTCTGGCAATCTCACCTCAAGAACACAGAGGACCTCAAGGAAAATGAGCAGAATCCCTTGTCCCAAAACATGACCATTAATAATTTAAAGGGGATCCTGCCCCCAGAGCCATTGCTTTTCTACCTGTAACACAGCATTCCCGTTCAGTAGCAGACCTTCATTTCAGACCAAAAAAGAAGCAAAGCCAAAACCAAACCCAGGGCCCAGAGAGACTTACATACAATGTTATATCAAATGGGAGTCTGAGCTGGATAGAACTGGATCTCTGATACTGTCTACTGTGGATCACACCATCTCCCCACTCCCACCATGTCGCCTCTCCTGGACACCTATGGTCTTGGGCATGTGCAGGTGTGTGTGTGTGTGTGTGTGTGTATGTATAAACAGTTGGAGGTACAAGAATAATTAATGTTGTTCCTGAGGTCAGACAGGGTCTCTCCCTGGCCTGGGACTTGCCCTGTGGGCTAGGCTGGCTGGCCAGTGAGTCCCAGGAGCCTCCTTGGTCCACTTACCCAGCACTGGGATTATGAGCGTGCATTGCCCATGTTGAAGTTTGTTTGTGTGTTTAGCATTGGCTTGGAAATCTACTCAGGTACTAAAGCTTAGAGGACGAGTACTGTACTAACTGAGCTAGTTCCTGCCCTTCCCAGCTCTCAAATCTCAGTTTAAATGCTTCTTCCTCCAGTAAGCCTCTCATGAACAAATGCCATTCTCAGGCTGTTTAGGTTTCTGTGACTTAGCCCATTGTCCCAGGTCATCTATCTGTAGAGGAAGGTGGAGAGACATGGGGTGGGGGGAATGGCCTACGAAACAATACTGACAGGGCCTTATTTTCCAGATGTGGCTGAACAGCTTTGCCAAGAATCCTAATGAGAACCAGACTGCAGAGGTTAGTGTGCTATATTCTTCGTCACAACTTCGAGTCAGTTTTATGTGTTCATTTGCTTCCTAGTTTCCTTTCTAGAAAAACCGTGAGCTACAACTAACCCAGGGTCTAGTCTTGCACTTCTTGTTTCTGCCTACCCAGCCTGACCCTGGGATATACACAAATATGTTTGCAAAACACACGAACAAGAGCCAAGGAGAGGGCTCAGCAGGTATAGCATTCGCCGCACAAGCCTGATAGCCAGAGTTCAGTCCCAGGAACCCATAGTAGAGCCAGATGTGACAGCACACATCTGCAATCCCAGCATTCCTACAGGGTACTGGAAGCAGAACCGGGAGATTCTCCCAGAAGTTCCTGTACCTGGAAACCTTCACAGAGCAGCAGAATGAGAACAAGTGCTGTAAACAGAGGAGAGTGAGCACCGACTCCACACACACACACACATGCACGCACGCACGCACGAGCTGCAAACAGGAGAGTGAGCTCCGGCTCCCCCACATACACGTGCGCACACGCGAATACACACACACACACACACACAAGCTGCAAAGCACTGGCTCCCCAAAAACTGTCCTCTGACCTTCACACACACACACACGAGCTGCAAACAGAGGAGAGTGAACACCAGCTCCCCAAAAGCTGTCCTCTGGCCTACACACACACACACGCACAGATGCACACACACACACATACACACACACAAGCTGCAAACAGAGGAGAGTGAGTACCGGCTCCCCCCACGCATGTGTGCGTGCGTGAACACACACACACATGCACGCATGCACGCATGAGCTTCAAACAGAGGAGAGTGAGCACTGGCTCCCCAAAAGCTGTCTTCTGGCCTCCACACACATGCACGCACACACACACACACACGGATAAACAAAGAAAGCATTGCCCACCACACTATGACAGTAGACCTCAACCATGCTTCTCTTCTCTAGTGAGTCATTGAGGGATTCCCCAAGAAAAAGTTTGGAAATTGTTATTTCTCAGAGACATGACATGAAAACCTTGTGATAAATACTAAGAAAGCTCCTGAAAGCCTAGAGGCCTAAGGCCGCAACTCACTCAAGACTCCTGCTTGCTGCTAGCCCTGGGAGTGGTGTAAGAAGAGGGCCCTGGAAGGGTGTCTCATGGCCCAGCTGTGGTCTGGGGGCTTCCTGCTGAGAGGGTTCTCTCAGACCTTGCCTGCTTTTATAGGGTGTGGGAGAGTTTTAGCATCTAGCCGACCATCAAAAGGGTTGTGGTTTTCTAGTTTATGTGGGAAAACTGAGGTCAAAGAAGAGCATGGTGGGCCAGAATGGGGTGTAGGCATGGCTGTAACTGATTCATTTGCATGACAGCAAAAGCCAAAACTTGGTGATCTTGCCTCTTTGTCTGATGTCCTCGCATCACCACCGGAGAATGGCTAGCATTTACCGTGTACTGGCTCGTGAAATCTATGCTGGACTCTGAAGTGGATACAAAATGTCTTGGAAGTTAAGTACATACCATAATACAAAGATCTGGCCTACCT
>JABTXL010020982.1:1136210-1153755 GCA_025134845.1 Neodon shergylaensis | reverse complement strand
AAGGGAGAGGACTTGAGTTTGAGTCCCCAGAACCCACAGAAAACCGGATAAGGTAGAAAGCCTCTGTAATCCCAGTGATTCCACAGAGAGATGAGAGGCCTGTAGGCCAGTCAGCCTGGCATACACCACACAACAGCAAACTGCAGACGCAACCTGCCTCAAACAAGGCAGGAGATAGGAACCAACACAGAAAACTGTCCTCTGCACACAAGCTATGGCATGTTCACACCTGTGTGCACGTTTATATATGCACACGTGCACACGCGTGCGCACACACACATTGCTTTTAGAACATGAAAGATCATAGAACTAGGAGAAGTTTAAGGTCTTTCTCAGTGCTGACCCCACGGTGACCTTTCAGGGCGTTAGCTGGCACTGGGGAAGACTATACGTTGACCGTTTGGAAAGAGGAGAAGAATGAGGTCTCCAAAGGCAGGACAGCTTGAGCAGAGGCTGAGGAGACACCAGAAACTTCGAAGCCACAGCTGTATATCCCAGACATTCCTTAGATGTGGGTTCTGAGCATCTGAGGCCTGGCCATGGGCTCCCAGGATTTTGTGGAGTGACGAGAGAAGAAATGTTTGTGATATGATTTCAGAGTTCAATCAAACGAGCTCGAACCACAGCAACCGGCGTGAGCCTGCTCGGCAGGGCAGTTGTCCAGGGGGCCTATCTGATTTCCTCAGGATCAGCCTTCAAAGCTGGAGCAGTCCAGCCTTCCACCCCCAGAAACAAGCAAGCTGAGGTGGATTCACCACTGCAGTAGTCTCTACATGAACCTTCGTGTGAGAGAGCGTGGTGGAAGAGGGGGAGGGGTGGGAGCAGAAGGTGTTTGGACAGCCATGGAAGCTGAAAGGTAATTTGGTCAAAACTGTCACATTTGGGTCCCCAGGATCTACCCAGGCACAGCTCTTACTTATTTGTTTTTAATTTTATTTTATTTACTTTTGAGGTTTTTAAAAAAATGTTTTTTCAAGACAGGGTTTCTCTGTAGCTTTGGAGCCTGTCCTGAAACTCACTCTGTAGGCTAGGCTGACCTCAAACTCCCAGAGATCTGCCTTCCTCTGCCTCCTGAGTGTTGGTATTAAAACCATGGGCTGCCACTGCCCAGCTGATTTTTTTATTCTTATTTATTCTTTTATTTGATATTTTGAGACAGAGTTTCCTTGTGAAGGTTGTTCTAGAACTCACTTTGTAGCCAGGCTGGCCTTAAAATCACAGAGTTCTATCTGTTTCTGCCTCCCAAATGCTGGAGTTAAAGGAGTGTGCCAACCCAACCCTTATTTTATTTTTATTTAGTGTGTGTGTGTGTGTGTGTGTGTGTGTGTGTGTGTGTGTGTGTATGTGTAGGTGTAGGTGTCCAGAAAATGGTGTCAGACTTCCTGGATCTAGATCTTTAGGTGGTTTCAGAAGTCCTCTGCAAGAGCAGTAAGCACACTTAACTGCTGAGCTATCCATATCTCTAGCCCCCCATATACATCCTTTATCTCTTATCACAAAAAATGGCTAAAGATAATGTTTTGAATCACCCTAAAGGAAAAAGTCTGTAGCCTGTATGCAAGCAAATGTGTTCTGGACACCAAAGGCTGAAAGTGATGAGCATCCAGTGTACAGAGTAGCTTTTGAAATATCTGTAGAGGAATAGAAGGGTAGCTCAGTTTGTAGAATGCTTGCCTGGCATGCATGGAGCCCTGGGTTCCTTCCCCGGCACTGTCTAAACTGGGCATTGGAGGTGAAACATACCTGTAATCCCAGCTCTTGGGAGGAAGAGGCAGGAGGATGAGAAGTTCAAGTTCATCTCCTACTGCGCAGGGAAAGTAAGGCCAGCCCGGGCTACATGAGACCCTGTCTAGCAACAACAACAAAATCACATACACACACACAGACACAGACACACAGACACACACACACCCAGCCCTATAATCCCAGGAGTCAGAAGTCTGTAGCGGGAGTGTGAGTTCAGGGCTAGCCCAGCTGTATAGTAAGACCTTGTCCCCCAAACCAGACTAAACTAAAGTGTTTAAAGCGGCTAAAGAAGAACCCATTGGAAACAACCTCATATGCTGTCATTTTGCTTCTAACTGACCACTCTGTCCTCAGTTCAGCATCATTGGCAGCTGGGAAAGGTTGGGGCATGGAGAGATTGCTCCAAGACGCCTGGTGTAGCCTTGGCCGAAAGCCAACTCTGCCCCACAAGCTGCATAGGAGAGCCATGTCTGGGAGTCCCCTTCTTGGCCTACGGACTCCCGAATGAGGAGGGAAAGCATGTGCTCCCTGTGGCACCACACACGCTTCAGACCTGTGGCTTTGGGGGACATCCCCTGCTCTGCTGGGCTTCATGTTCTGAGTCACTGCCAGATGGAGTTCATCCTGCTGTTCCAGAGGGACCACCAAGCAGACCGTTATTCATCCCAGCTTTCTATTGTAGTCTCATTCTCCACAGGGATGTGTCTCTCTGGAGCCTGCCTCGGTCCTCATGGTACCCTGGGTCCAAGCACAGAGCCAAGCCCCTCTCGGCCACCCAAAACATGTGCATGTGGTGGACAGATGTCCTACGCTGTGTACGCGCTGACTGCACACAGCTGAAAGGGGATAATAGGTTTCGCCGGAATCTAGGAACAAGGAGGGTTGAGGTAGGTTGTGCTTATGCAAAGAGAAGCAGGTTTGCTACAAGAGGGGGTACAAGAGGGGGCAGAGTGAGGGCCCTGAGAAGCATCCTCACCCATAAATCTTCCACCCTCATCAGTGCACAAATGCTCCGAGGACGGATCTCCTTTCCTGCCATTAATCTAAGACTGACTATAGCATTTCCTTGTTTGTCTAAAGGGGACAATAGAACGTGCTCTGACCCCGAGCAGCACAGGAGAGATAAATGTGAGGAAAGTTGCCTTTCATCTGATGACAGAACCAGTTCCTGTCAAGAACCATGTCAGGGAGCTGCCCAACACCCTTAGAAAGATCTCATTAGCTGGTTCGCGGGTCAGTGAGAGCAACATCTCTGACAACTGCCCTGGTGAGCAGGCTCACATGAGCCATCGTGGCTAAAGCTCACTTGCCCAGGAGGCTTGAATACCTGGAACACAGCTGTCCAAGGAGGCACAAGCTATAGCAGGTTCAAGGGTGCATAGCTTCCTTCTGTACACATGGCCTTGTTCAGCCATAAGGTCAGGGAAAGAGACCGACCCCGTGACCTTCTTTTCTTCTGCAGATATTATGCATGACCAAGGAAAAGCTAACATAAATACTAAGCTTTACAGTTTTCTTTTACCAAATGAGGAAACCACATGGACACGGGGACACACACACACACACACTACTCTCGAGGCCAAAATGAACATAGAAACTTTACATTATATAGATGGAAAAGTCAAATGCTCCTAATGAAATTCTAGTAATGATTTCTTGGCTTCTTTTCAAACAAATTCTGTCAAGTGATCAATTTAGTAACCTAAAAAGAGCATTGGCTGAGTTCCTTGGAGGGTTTTACTTAGTTTTTGAATATTGCTTTCTTACTGAGAAGTGCAGCTTATGCAAAAGAGATGCCCTGTAATTAAGAATCTGTCTGCGGTATTGCCCTCTGGTTTTTCAAAAAATGTATTTATGTATCATTTATGTGTATGTGCCTGTGTTTCTGTGAGCCACATACACACAAGTGCCCTTGGAGGCCAAAAGAGGGCATTAGACTCCTAGAACCAGAGTTACAGACGGTGAACTGCCCTGTGTGTGTTGGGAGTACTCTGCGAGAGCGGTAAATTCTCTTAACCGCTGGGGTATCTAGCTCACCTCCATGTCCTCATTTTTGAGGGATGAGTCTAATAAAGTAGCTTGTCTACAGCACCTTTACAAAAAGGGCTGCTCTCTGCTTGTTTTAATCTTCGCTTCCTTCCAAGAGAGGCGGGATCCTGGGGCTCCCTGTGCAACAACCCATCTAGGGGCTTAGCTTCTCTAACACATGGTGGCACTGCTGAGTTCTGAGTTCTGTGCTTATGAGGGCCGGGGGGTTGGGGGAGGAAAGTGTGCTGTAATCAATGGAGTCAGAGGAGACCAACCCAGGCGGGAGATTTACCTGTTTGGGGTATTAGTCAACTATGCAAACTATTTAAAAATTAAATAGTTGGACAGGCATAGTGGAACACACTTGTAGAACCAGCACTTGGGAGGGTGAGGCAGGATGTGGGTTACAAGTTCAAGATCAGCCTGGGTGACACAACAAGAGTCTCTCTAAAAAACAAATTAACTTCTTAAGTTGTGCACACAGAGTCGTCTGTCTCGTCATGCCATTGTTGTTTATGAAGTTTTAAGGCATTAGAGGTTAAAGCACTTCCAGTGTAAGCCTGAGGACAGGAGTCCAGAGCCCAGAAACCCATGTAAATGTGAGTGGACATGGTAGTCCACTTGTGATTTTAGCCTCAGAAAGCAGAGATGGATTCCCCAGAGCAATCTGGCTAGCAAGACTGTCAACACCAGCAAGCCCTGTGTTTGATTGAGAGACTCTGCCTCAAAGAATAAAGTGGAGTGATCAAGGATGATTGCTGACATTCATATACATGTATGAAAACTTAAAAAATTCACAATATTCTGTAATTTTCAGCAAAACATATGGAACTAAAAGACATGTTAAGTGAAATAACTCAGACAAAGAAGGAGAAATTATTTTGTGTCTTCTCTCATATATGAATGTTAAAAATAATTGATCAGAATGTATAATAGTGAGTGTTGAGGCTGAGAAGGCTAGGGAGATAGAGTGGGCGGTTAGATAATAGACACCTGCATGGTGAGATGGACGCAGTAAATCATAATATTCCTAGAACAATGGGGAGACTATGCTTTACAATGACCTATTATATAGCTTATGAATAGCTAGAAGGGAGGACCTCAGAAGCTTCAAATACAAGTGACGCTAAGGACACAGAAACGTTAATTACTTTGACTTCATCATTCTTTTGGGATACTGTATTTAAAATCATATTGCATCACATAAGCAAATATTATTATGTCAGTCAATGTTTAATGTTAAAAGAGAAAATTGACAACGCCTCTAATCTTATCACCACATATTATATCCATGAATCAAATTATTAAGCTATTTCCTCTGTAAATTTATACAATTAAATTTTCTTTTACTGTTGATACAGGGTTTTAGGTATCCCTAACTGGACTCTAATCCATTAGGTATCCACGAATGGCCTTGAATTTCTGATTCTCCCAACGCTCCCTCCAGAGGCAGGGGAGGGGATTATAGGTGTACACCACCCTCTGCTCTGCTGTCCTAAGGCTCCAACCCAGAGCTTTCTGAATAGTAAGCAAGCAGTCTACCAGCTGAGCTACAACTTTGGGCCCCAAATAAGATATTTTAAAGTTGATAAGCATTCAATAGAAATTACACTTTGGATTTTTAAAAAGATTTACTTATTGACTTTGGTATATGTGTGCTTGTGCCTGTATGAGGTTTTATGTTCCATATGTATGCAGTACCTGAGAAGGCCAGAAGAGGGCACCAGGTTCCTCTGGAACTGGAGTCACAGGTAGATGTGAGCTGCCTGATGTGAACATAGGTGTGCACCATAAAATTAAATAAGAATCTCCCTAAAGTCCTTTGCAGGGTGTTCACGGTGCATCTCAAATGAAATTAAATACTTAGACAGCAACGCAGCAAAATCCAATACTGCAGTAGGAAATGCCACCATTTGCTCCAGCTCTTCTCTCAAAGGAGTCACTGTGGGCAGATGGGAGGTGCTAACTAATGTGAGGGGTCCTGAAGTGCTAAGGCAATCAAGAAGCAGTAAGAGGGGGCAAGGCTGGCATAGGGGCCTATCCAGGTCACTCAAAGGCAAGTGTGGCAAGTTTTGTGTCTGGCCAGGATTCCTTGAAGGAAAATAAAAAAAGAGAGAAGGCTGAACATTGAAGTAATGAGTTCCTAGGAGTCATGGAATACAGAAATGACAAAAATGTGTTGTTTTTAATGTCCCCATTAGCTGGTGAATCAACTGAAACCCAACTGCCGAATTTCTGCCAAGTTTTGTTTTCTATATACCTCTGCTTTGCTTTGTTTCATTTCCCCTCCTTCCAGCTGCCTGAGACCAGACTCCTTCCAAAAAGGCCATGTCTGAGACAAGGGATGTCTGCAGCTTGTTTATTTTAGGAAGTGGTTCAAGGAACAGGCCTTGGGGAGGAGCTTAGAAGATGAGAAAGCCAACCACCCAGAGGGGCAACTCGAGCTCCCTCCCTTTGCGGCCCTAGCCTTATCTACACAGACAATAACTTCTTTCTTTCTTCGTCTTTTTTTAAATGTGACTATGCAATTAAAATTCTCCTTTCTGTGCTCTACGTGACGGAGCAGAGTATGCCACAGCTTTACGGCCCTGTCTTTGCTTTCTGGCCTTTGTCTGTCCCGTACTCACACATGCCCTTTAATGGTCTCTGTGTAAGAAGTCAAGAATTGTCTGCTCAGAAGTAGCAGCTGAAGCAGGAGCGCTAAACTTAGTTTCCGGTGTGTTTGACTCCACAGCCGCTCCTTCTCAGCACCGGCTCTGTCACCTGTGCAGCGTGGGTGGCTTCGGAGCTGGCGATGTTGTTTACCTGCATCACAATGTCCCTCGTCTTATCTTAGCCACATTAGTCCTCAGATACCCGCTGGCCCGCGTGTGGGCTTGGCACACCCTGTCCATGCTGTATTACAGAGAGGCTCTAAAGATTACAGAAGCCAAGGGATTCTTAGGCTCTTTATCCAATGGCTTTTGTGGCATCGTGTCGTGTCTGGGGACCACAGCTCTTTCTGTGTTCCACAGATGAGGGATTGACTTACCAATAAACCAGGTAATTACTAGCTGACAACCACTGGGACTGGGACTTACAAAGGTCTGATCCGCTTCTATGGGCTCGCTGGAAAAGAACACAAAACATTTTCCCTCCTCTTCTCTGGGGACCTTTGTGTCTTGCAAGGCTGGGCTTCTCTTGCCCCAAGAAGAAGTGAGAAGGACCATCTATGTTCTAAGCGTCTGGAAGCCTAACATGAATTCTTAGAGTAGGAAAGGCCTAGGAGGGGGCTCAGGGCCTGGAGAGCATTCAGAGTTATAGCATCCCTGAGTGACAGGCCTTCCTAATGGCACCGGTGGGGGTAGGGCCTTGCAGAGTGGCTTCCAGCTAAGTGGAAGATATCTGGGCATGGGACACCTGCGCATGGCCTGGAATTTGGAAAGGATGCATATTGTCAAGAACTGTCCTCTGAGGCAAACAGCCACTATCTCCATGAGATCAGCCAAGCCTGCATGCAAAAGATCATTAGAGCTGGGCTTGCTGGACGATGACATTCCCTCTCAGAAGGGGAGAGTGGGGAGGGTCCTGGAACTGTCACCTGAGTATCCCTCAACTCTTTCCAACTAGTTTTATAGAATTCTGCCCTACTGCATACAGCCTGGGGGAGGGGCTAGGGGTACAAGGAAAGACTAGGGATGGGGGCTCCATCTATGTAGCCAGGAGAAAGCCACCTCCCCTGCTGGCTACACACCTTCAAGTATGGCCGGCTGCTCTAGGGTTATCCACAGTCCTGTCTGTAATCGCTCTCCCATGCTTTGTAGGTAACCCTTGTAAGCACATTAGCTCCCCAGGATAGACTTTGGTAGAATTGAATTTGGTTTGTCATCAGGACTGAAGAGGAGTAGGATAAGATGTTGCCTAGGTACTTCCACCCCTGGGAGAAAATTCTCTTGACAGTATATAATTGGCAACAATTTCAGCCCATCCACATGAGTCTGGAGAGGTGGGGCCATGACAGACCAGACGCCCTTCTCCAAGTTTCCAGGTCACAGAGACTTAGAGTTCTGTGCAGAGGACAAGACAATGTCTGTAGGATGGCTGTGACAGAATTTCCTGTGTTTGTGGCAACGAGGGGTGGGGGGGCGGTAAGCATAATTGAATTTGACTTAGAAATTTCATGAAATGCATCATTTCTTATAACTTTTGAGCAATTTATACAGGTTATAAAAATAATAATCAAATTCTGAAGTAAGATTTTCCTATGCTAAGTAAAGCAAGTCTATACATATTTTGGCTTATGTGTGTGTGTATGTATACACACATGCATGTGTAAATCATCCCTTGGAACTGGCTGATCTAAAACTGACATGATCTCTTAGTCTACTGTTGTGATTAAACACTGTGACCAAAAGTAACTTGGATAGGAAAGGGTTAATTTGGTTTATAGATCCAAGTCACTGTGCGCCATGAAGGAAAGTCATGGCAGGCAGGTACTCAGTGACAAGAACTGAAGTAGAGATCATGGAGGAATGTTGCTTCCTGGCTCGCTCAGCCTGCCTTCTTATACAACCCAAGACTGCCTGCCCAAGGGCTGTGGAATTGCCCACAGTGTCCTGGGTCCTTCCACATCAATCATCCACCAAGAAAATTCTCCCACAAACATACCCACAGGCTAAGCTGATGGAGGCACTGTCTAAATTGAGGTTTCTCTTTGCAGATAACTCTAGTTTCTGTCCAGTCAACAAACTAACTAAAAGCTAACCCAGTCAACAAACTAACTAAAAGCTAACCCAGGGGCCTGGAAAGATGGCTTCATGGTTAAAATCACTGGCTGTTCTTCCAGAGGATCCAGATTCAATAATTCGATCTATTACAAAACCAACCAAATATCCACATGGTTAAACACAAGCAGCCAGGTGAACTTGACACTGTGTAGAAACTGTGATGGAACTTCCATGTTTACATCCAGCCCCTTCCCATCACTGTGATAAAATACCTGAGCCAAACAGTTTACAGAAGCAAAGACCTGTTTCGGTCAATGGTTTCAGTCCATGGTCTGCAGGTCCCATCCGCTATGGGCCTATGGTAAGGCAAAACATCATGGTGTAAGGGCACAGTGGGGCACAGCTGCTCACCTCATGGTAACTGGGCAAAAGAAAGGAAGGTCTGGGTACAAGATACACTCATCCCTAGTCACCCATTTCCTCTAATCAGCCCCCACCTCCTAATAGACAGTTCAGCCATGAGCCCATCAATGAATTGATTAACTGATGGAGTCGGTTATTGTTTTTTTTTTTTTTTTTTTTTTTGGTTTTTCGAGACAGGGTTTCTCTGTAGCTTTGGAGCCTGTCCTGGAACTCCCTTTGTAGACCAGGCTGGCCTCGAACTCACAGAGATCCGCCTGCCTCTGCCTCCCGAGTGCTGGGATTAAAGGCATGCGCCACCACAGCCCGGCTGGAGTCGGTTATTGTGATCCAGTCAAACTGCATGTGACGGTGTTGTTGCTAACAGGCTTGAGGCATCACCAGGGTCACAGATAAAGGAGTGTGAGCAGTCAGGTGGTGGTCTGGGAGAGGCAGAGAACAGACACCAAGGACCTCTGACCTTGGAGTAGAAAGTTCTGTTCGTCTGGTGGATGTCCCTAACCCCTACCCAATCTGTTCCCAGAAGTATGGACTCTATCTAAATGGAGCACATAACATTCCGGGCATTGACGAAGATAGGACAAGTGTGACTGAGAGTCGGGGCAAAGGCTGGCACTGGGTACCAATGAGAGTGTCTGTTCTTTGTCCCCATCACCTGCCTGCTGGGAATTCTGCCACTGTCAGTGCAGTGGCTATGAGCAGCAGCCAGTTAGGGAGAAGCATTTTTAGTGGTTTTATTGTCTTCATTAATAAAAAAATCACAGGCACTATGTAAAATATATTTTAAAACCAGAAAACAGTATGCAATTAAAATAGAGTAAGGCAGATTTCTCCCCATCTAAGCCACACACACACACACACACACACACACTTAGAAACTTTTGTCCTAGAAGTTTTGGAGAGTTTTTGTTTTTTGATTTTGAGACAGGGTCTTTCTATTTGGTCCTGGCTGTCCTGAAGCTTGCTATGTTTATAGGTCTGGCCTCAGATTCTCAGAGATCTGCCTGACTGTACCTCCCGAATGCTGGGATTAAAGGAATGCACCACCAGACCTGACTAGTTTGTTTGTATTTGCTTATTTGTTTTAAATTGTGTGTGTGTGTGTGTGTGTATGAGTGTGGGTGTGAATACAGGCTAGTGGCATTCACATGTGGAGGTCAAAGGGTTACTTAGGGAATCAATTCTCTCCTTTCGCCTTATTGAAGCAGAGTCTCCTGTTTCTGCTGCTTTGCTGGTTTCCAAGGCCAGCCAGCCTGCAAGCTTCCTGGTGACACTCCTATCTCTTTCTCATGGTGCTGTAGAGGTGCTGGGATCACAGAAGTGCACCAGTTTTTTTTTTTTTTATTGAGAAAAAGAAAAAAGTTTCCGCCTCCCCCCAGCCTCCCATTTCCCTCCCCCTCCTCCCACCCCTCTCCCCCTCCCCCCACTCCCCTCCCCCTCCCCCTCCAGTCCAAAGAGCAGTCAGGGTTCCCTTCCCTGTGGAAAGTCCAAGGTCCTCCCCCCTCCTTGCACCAGTTTTTAATGTGGTTTCTGGTTATTGAACTCAGGTCATTGGTTGCACGGCTAACACTTCTATCCACTGAACTGCCTCCCTTCCACCCGCAGAAAGTTTTCAAACATACAGTATAGGAGCACAAATAACATGACAGAGTCCCGTGGACTTGAAATCCACCTTCAACAGTTAGAGCGTGTAAGAGCCCCAACTAAAGCAATGTGGCTTGTAGTGTTTTCCAAGACTGCAATGACTCCACCAAGCAAGTTATTGAATATAGAAAACTTGATATCCAGGAGCCTGGAATTATTCCTCTCCTCATCCCCTAAAATGATCAAGCACCTAAATGGATGATGAAGAAGAAGGAGAAATGTATCTTGCCCAGATGATACAGGAAGAATGGCAAGTGTTGGAAATATGGAAGCTTCTATCCAGGCAGAGTGCTAACTGCGTGCCCTGGCATTGCCTAGCAACCTCTTTGTAGAGCTTGGAATCAACTCATTTGGGAGAATCACTGCCCTGGCTCCCCAGGCCTGGCATAAAATGCCATATTTTGAAAACTATCAATGCTCTGTATGTAAATATGCATAGAACTTTTCAGAAAGAATTTAGTTTAGAGGGTCATGGGATTTCTATTTACTTTTTTGTGCTTATATTAAACATTCTCTCTCTCTCCTTCTTTCTTTCTCTATGCATGTATACTCATTCCTGGAGGCCAGGTATTCTATCCAATGTTTCCCTCAGCCGCTCTCCACTTTATTTATTTATGTATTTTTAATTCATTGATTCATTTATTTGAGACAGTGTCTCTCACTGAGCCTGGGGATGACCAGTTCCCTTAGATCATTTGACCATCAAATCCAGGGGTCCTGCTGTCTCCGCCTCCCCAGCACTACACTGATGCTCCTGGCTTTTTATGTAAGTTTTGGGAAGTGCAAACACTCTATCAGCTGAACCATCTCCACAGCCCTCAACTTTGCAATATTTCTGTCCTGAATACAGAGTATCAGTGTTAGCTGGCACACAGGGAAGTAAGAAAAATGGAGGAGAAGAAAGAAGGGAGGAAGACTGGGAAGTGCCTTGGTGGGCTGGAGAGAAGACTGGGGGTAGGTGAAGAGAATGGGAACAGGAGCAGTGTGGAGTGGGTGGGGCCCTTGCAAAGTCAGCTCTTCTGGTCTCCAGACAGCTGGCCTACATCTCAGGTTAGGCCCAGGCTAAAGGGCACGGAGCACGGGGCTCCCACACCATCGTCACAGAACCCCATGGCAGGAAGAGTGCCTAGCAAGTCAGCGTATGTAAAAATACACCCCGTCACCCAACTCTAGTTTCTGGGGAGGAGCAGTAGGAAGCCATGGGCTTCTGACACTTTCTCAGAGTCATGCTGCTTTGGCAGGGCCTCCTGGCCTGGGGCTGTTGATTTAAAAATGCTGCATCTTTCGGACTAAAAATAACTGTGGGTCTGGTTGCCCTCTCCCAGGGTGACTGAGCTGGGGACAATGGCTGATGCTCCCTGGATTGTGTTTCCACTCATCCACCAAATCTACTGCCTGGATGGTCATACTCCATCATGATTTCTCTGCTTAAGCAGGAGATAAAAAATAAGATTGGTGGTTTCTATTTGGTAGGGAAGTTTTAAAACCCGCGGGGACAGGCAAGCCAATGCCATTAAAATAGCAGCAGTGATCCTGAGAGAGAGTGACAGGCCCTTCATCAACTGTCAAACACCATGTGAATAAAGGTTCTGCTGCAGCACGAGGATGTGTGTTGAAGGGCCCCGAGGCCTGGCTTGTCCTCAGATGGCTCTGCCAGTTAAAGTATACACCACTGAAGGGATTTCCTTCAGACTGAGGACCTGTGTCCTCCACAAGTTCCCGCATTCATGACTGGAGGTCTGACACCCGCAGTTAGATGCCAGCCTTTCTCAGGACCATCTTTGCCACTTCATAACATCTTAAGATCACAGCCCTGCGTCCCTCTGCATTCTTATCCTGGTGGCTAAGGAGCCACAGGTAGGTGTCATTAGTTTTCTTTAGTGTGATGAACTCACTGAGGTACAGCTGTGGCCAGAACCCGTTCCTCTTCCCATCACAGCCCCTTGATGGTCAGATAAGTGGCTTCACTCTGGGGACCCTGGGGACAGCTGGAGGAGAAGTCACAAGAACCCTACAGGTGGAGGCTGGGAGAGGAGCCGTAGTCTCAGGATGCACTTCCCAGCTCCACTGCTTTCATTATGGATCCTTCCTGCCTTAGGAGGAGGCACAACTACAAACCCTACCCTCAAGACAGCATAAAGGAGTCCCCTGGAGGTCCTGCCGTTGTGGCTTTACCAAAGCTGTTGGGAGCACTATGGAGAGCCATAGCTTGGAGATTACTGATGTTGGTCTTCGGTGTCTGTTTAGGGCAAGATAAGACATGCACTCCAAGGTTTGTCATCCTATCGTGGATCACTTGGAGTCTACAGTGAGGGTGGTGATGGGATTGGATCACATGAAGAAGGCAGAGAAGGGGCCTCAGACCACATCAACCCTCGATGCCTTGACACAATTCATCCATGCGCCCCCGAACATTATCTCGGCTCTGCTTTTATTGTAAAGACAAGCTTGAATGCTTTCTAGATGTGTTCCTATATTCATTCACTTTTATCCTTGTCCACTTTTTCAAGAAAAGCCCCCACTGTATCTCCATCCCATCTGTTCCCTCTTTCCTCACATTTCCTCATCTCCCCCTTTTAGCAAGGATACCATCCTCATTGGGGAGCCTCCCAGACTATCTGCATGTGGAGGCCGCACCTCCCACCACCTCCTTCACTTTCATTGCCAAACGTCTCAAGCCTGAGGGATGGCAGGCTGGTTAATTGATTGATTGATCACTATAAAAACCACCCCCACCCTCCCACTCCGTCCCACCCCTACTCTGCTTTTGGACCCCAGCACAAAAGGTTCCTCACTGCTGAGTCCTGGGCTCTGGCCAACCCTGGAACCTTATCCCTCCAGCCCACAGATTGCTTACTTGCTTTTTTGCTGGGGTTCCCACACCCTGCGTGACCGAAAACACAGTCAAGTGTTCTCTATGCCAAGCCTAGAGAGTTCCCTGGAGTCTACAGCTTGGTCACTCCAACCTGGGAGATCTCAGGGTCCTCACAAAGACTTTGGTTTCTCCATGCAGTGGTAGTAATACTACAGACCTCACAGAGTTATTGTTAAAATCAGGTAATAGACATCAGGTGTGTGCACTAATGCTCTCCTAGGCTGCTTGCTATGACTAATGGGCAGGTGGCGTGCACATAACTGACACCTAGACAAAGGGATGACTCACATCCCAGGTGGACGGCAGGAGAGAGCTTTAAGCTATGTGTGAGCTGTTTACTTCTAGAACGTTCTACTTAGTATTTTCAAACCTCAGTTAACCACATACCCGGGAAATTACAGAAAAGGGAGGCCTTCATTTGGCCATCAGATTATTAATTGGATATGACTTCATTTTCTTTTTTTTTAAATATTTATTTATTTATTATGTATACAACATTCTGTCTGTGTGTATGCCAGCAGGCCAGAAGAGAGCACCAGACCCCATTACAGATGGTTGTGAGCCACCATGTGGTTGCTGGGAATTGAACTCAGGACCTTTGGAAGAAAAGCCAGTGCTCTTAACCACTGAGCCATCTCTCCAGCCCATGACTTCATCTTCTAACAAACATTCCCTTAACAATCCCAACTCAGGGCCTAACGTGCAAAAGGTCCGATTTAAAATGCTTCAGAAGGCTTGATTATTTTAACCCTCAGGACAATACTATGAGGCTCTCTTATGCCACAGAAGAGTAAGGAAGGCACTCAGAGACAAAGTGACTTGCCCACGGTCGCAGAGTTGACTGGATTCTCGCTCTTGCACTTGCTGTCCCCCACTTGCTAAGATGATCTTAATTACAAAGATGTGAGTTAGTTCCCTCGTGAGAGGGCTCTGAGGCACACTTGGCAGTGCCCACATTGATTTCACTAGAGCCCAGCCATGACATTTTTCTTTTTTTTTCTAAATTTTCTTATTTATTTATTTATTAAAGATTTCTGTCTCTTCCCAGCCACCACCTCCCATTTCCCTCCCCCTCCCCCAATCAAGTCCCCCTCCCTCGTCAGCCCAAAGAGCAATCAGGGTTCCCTGCCCTGTGGGAAGTCCAAGGACCACCCACCTCCATCCAGGTCTAGTAAGGTGAGCATCCAAACTGCCTAGGCTCCTACAAAGCCAGTATGTGCAGTAGGATCAAAAACCCATTGCCATTGTTCTTGAGTTCTCAGTAGTCCTCATTGTCCGACATTTTTCAAACTCCTTGTTTCTTTATACATGTAGTAGAAAATTATAGACTACCTAGCACATGGCAGGCAATATTCTGTGGTGAGACCCAATGATAACGCCAAGATGGACACAGCCCCTGCTCATACCTTGCAGTAGCCGGCAATCCCTGGTATACAGTAGGAGCTTAGCAGCGCTCTGAGGAGGAACCAGGACTCTGTCTCTCTTCAGCCATCCCCTCCACAGAGACCAGGTGGGGACCCAGTCTCACTAGAGGGCACTGTTCAGTAGGGCTGTCCCAGGCACTTGCTTCTGTGCCAGGAGAGGTGTGAAGGGCAGTGTTGGGGTTGTTGGGAAGAACTGAGGTGCAGTGAGGCCAGAAGGAAGTACTCTCAGTTTATCAGAGAAGAAGTTAGGCCAGGAATTTCCAAGAGGGGACCTTGTCTGGTTCTGTTTCTTTAAGCAAGCGCCAGACAAGGTCCCTGCCTGGGTCCACACTGGTGGCTCCAGCAGACTGCAGAGCCCTGGGTTACTCACACAGCTAGATTTCAGGTTGTGTAAAAAGACAGTCTTACCCAAGCAAGGTAAAGAGGCAAGGATTGATGCCAAAGGTCCTCTGACCTCTACATAAACTACACAGCATGTAACTGCCCTTCCTCTCTCACACATATCACACACACACACATACACACACATCTCCTTCTGGGAGGTCCTATTCAGTAAAGCCCCTGTGTGACTTTGAAAAGACATCCTGTACTGTCTTTGACCTGTTCCTAAATTCTGGGTATTTTCTCAACAATGGCAAACATCGTTCTGTCTGAGATTGCCTGCATATTCATTAACGTTTGCCAGGATCAACCTATTGGAATAAAAACCTCTTAAAGGTCTAAACTTTCTGTTGTGATGAATTCTGTGTCTCCACATTCTTCAGTTCAGGCTGGTAATTATTTCTTGACATAAAAAAAAATTTAAAAGGCTTTCTTTTAGTTAAAATTTTTTTTCCAGGAACTGGAGTGATGGTTTAGCAGTTAAGAGCACTGCTTGCTCATCCAGAGGACTTGGGTTCAACGCCCAGCACCCACATAGTAGCTAAAACTGTCCATAGCTTCCTGTTCCAGGGGATCAGATGCCCTCATACAGACATACATGCAGGCAAAGCAACATATATAAAATAAATAATTAAAAAAATTGCAATGTCTTTTGGTCATCTTTTCCCCCTCCCTTAATTCCTCTCAGATACACCTTACCTCCCTACCCACCCAGCATTATGTTCTCCCTGCGCCCTCCGAAAAGGCTTCTTATAACCAAAAGTTATCTTATAGGAGGCAGAAAAAGATGGTTCTGTGGAGTTGAGCAGAGGAGGCAAACATGAAAAATGTAGACGTCTGGGGGTGATGGTCTCACAAACTGACTGCTCTTAACCCCACCCTAACCAAGAAGCTGTTTGCCGTTGATACCTGGTGGGGAAAGTATATTGGTTTTCTCCAAAAGAGTGTCACTGGGCATAACAACCACACTCCAGGGCAGACCCCATGCCCAGGCATAGTTGGCCAACACAAAATGGATTCCATATCTTTTCATGTGTATTTTATTTTGTTGTTTTTTTTTTTTGCCTTCTTGTTTTCTTTCTTTTTTAGTTTCCTATCGCTACCTCATGGATCTGAAAGCTCCCAGAGTCCCCTCCCAGGGCTCTCCACAAGGGCCATGTGTCTATTGTGGGGTCAGGGGACAGACACAGCCCTTAACAAATGTTCCTGCCTTTATTGAGGGTGTGGTGAGCTGGCTTCTTTGGTCTGGGACTCCCCCATTCTGCACTAACCTAGCAATAGCAGGGAAGGGGGTTGATGAAGACTACTTATTGACCATGCTCCATGACCTCATACTCACCAGGCTCTGGCTCCAACTGCTGCAGTTTAAGGAGGGGCCCTGTCTGCTGCCTGGGCAGGGCAATGGGGCAGCACTTGAATATTTTACTACACAGACAATACCCTGCACCTGCTTCAGCCCGGAAGCCTCTGGGACACACACACTCCAGGGACAATGCAGTAGGTATGGACAAACACTCATGGGGCTGGCCTCTTTCACTCTCCAATCTTCTGAGGGTAGCAGGTTTGCTGCAGGTGGTCCCATAGCTGAGCTCTCTACAGATTTCTGCTGTTCTTATTGATGGCCTCATAGAGCTGCCAAGGGAATGCTGGTGAAATAGGTCCAAAGACCCCAGGCTTGCTGTCTGGAACAAGAGGAAAGAAAAATTGGGAGCCTGGCTTGGGTTGCTAACATTGTGGTAGTTCTGTTTGGGTGGAGAAGAGATTTTATGAGGTGCCCCCAACTCTATAAGATGCTCCATTAGGGGGTTTCTTGGTAGCTCTGGCCTGGGAAGATACAGCCCGTCTCCCACAAGACCTTAACCCACAACGATTTCCTGTATCCTTGGAAAGGTCCTGTCAGGCAGACAAAGAGATCTCTGAGCTCCTGTGAACTTTGTAAGGACCAAAAAGCTTCCCTGGCCTGGGGGGGGGGGTAAAATGAAGTATTTGTGAATCTTGTTATTTCCTCTCATTGGACCCAATGACTCTTTCTTTAAAGCATAAATTTTGAATCAAGTGAAGACAAAGTTTATAGTCTCTGGTATGTGTGTGTTTGCTTAAAAAGGAGGCCAAGGGGCTGGAGAGATGGCTCAGAGGTTAAGAGCATTGTCTGCTCTTCCAAAGGTCCTGAGTTCAATTCCCAGCAACCACATGGTGGCTCACAACCATCTATAATGGAGCCTGGTGCCCTCTTCTGGCCTGCAGGCATACACACAGACAGAATATTGTATACACAATAAATAAATAAATAAATAAATAAATAAATAAATAAATAAATAAAT
>JABTXL010020982.1:1081872-1136200 GCA_025134845.1 Neodon shergylaensis | reverse complement strand
AATAAATAAATAAATAAATAAATAAATAAATAAATAAATAAATAAATATTTAAAAAAAAAAAGGAGGCCAATTCCTTCATGGCAGCTTTTGGGACTTGTTAGGAACAGCAGCAAGGCATCGCCTCTATTGCTGGGATCCTGCCTTGGCCTTGGCCTTGCAATCCTGGGCCTACTCGGTTCTCACCAGAGCTGCAGGGGTCCCTCTTGGCAGAGGCAGAGGCCAGTGTAGTGCTGAAGGCTGTGTGGACGGCAGGCTGCCCAGCCAACCCCATCCCAGAGTGAGTTCCAGGACAGCCAGGACTGCACAGAGAAACATTGCCTTGAAAAATAAAGGAGGAAGAACTTGAAATATGCTGGTGACAGCCTCATTCCAGGTTCAGTGAGAGGTTCTCTCTCCAAGGGAGTAAGGCAGAAAATGATACAGCAGGATGCCCGATGGCCTCCTCTGGCCTCCTGGAGTCCATTCGCACAGGTGCATTCTCTCTCTCTCTCTCTCTCTCTCTCTCTCTCTCTCTCTCTCTCACACACACACACACACACACACACACACACACAACAAACAAAAAAAACTTATGCAGGAAAGTGGTGACATAGAGCTCTTTGTGACTGCATCTCCCACATCCAAATGAGGATCTTTGGGTCCCAAGCTATACACAGGCTCTAGGCCTTTTCTAGGCCTTGTTCTACTTACCTACCCCCTGCATGCCCCCTTTACATCTCACCCCCCTCACACACACCCTATGCTCTCCCCCCCACACACACCCCCCACACACCCCTACACACATACATCATCACATGCATCCCCGCTGGAGTCTTTGAGGTCAGAGTCTCTAGTCAGCAGCCGTCCATCTCTATAGTGAGCACCTGATAAGATCTCCTTCTCAGCAGAGGAAATTTCAGTGTGTGATCAATTGGGCCCATTGCTTTGGGTCTGCAACCAGGCAGAGCTTCATGGCAGGAATAGTGCAAGGCAGGGCAAAACCACTTCCTTCAAGAGAAAAGAAAAAGACTAAGAGTTCCACAGTCCCCTTCAAGAGCGTGTCCAGTGACCCAAAGACCGCTGACAAGGCCCAAGTAATACCTTAAGTCATTTCCACCACCCCTAAAATCATTCATTTTGTAACAAAGCCTTTAATACAGCCTTCTGGGATATTCTGGACTCAAATTAAAGCAGTAAGCTTGTTTTGTATTTTTTTTTAATTCTGGCTCTCACATAAGCCCAGGCTGGCCTCGAACTCACTATGTAGCCAAGGTGGACCCTGAACATTCAGTCCTTCTGGCTGTACCTCCCAGGTGCTGGGCTTATACGTGAGTGTCACCACACCATGCCTGGTTGTTCTGGGGATCCAACCCAGAGCTTTGTGGGCGCTAGGCAGGCACTGTACTAACTGAGCTAGATACCCAACCTTTGTTTTTGGTTTTAGGAAACTTTACAAATCTTAAGTCTCCTATATTTCCATTTACTGAGGAATTTAGTCTCCAGCCCCTCAAATGTGTCTACACTTCTAATTTACAGTGAATTAAAGTGGAGGAGCCAGGATTTCTCTGTGTGAGAGGAAAGCTAAAAAAAAATAGCAAAACAGTGGCGTTGATTTCCTTATATGAAGGTGGTTTGAATAGGAATGCCCCCATAGACTCATATATTTAAATGCTTGGTCCATAAGGAGTGGCACTATTAGGAGGTGTGACCTTGCTGAAGTAGATGTGACTTTGTTGGAGGAAGTGTGTCACTAGGGGGTGGGCTTTGAGATCTCAGGAGCTCGAGTCAGTTCACTTCCTGTTGCCTGTGGATCAAGACAAAGAACTCTCAGCTCCTTCTCCAGTGCCATGTCTGACTGCGTGCCACCCTGCTTCCTGCCATGACAGCAATAGACTAAACTGCTGAACTATAAGCCAGCCCCAATGAAATGTTTCCTGTTAGAAGAGTTACCGTTGCCATGGTGTCTCTTCACAGCAACTGAAGCTATAAGACAGTGTGGGAGTTTAATGAGTGTTTTCCTCCACCTCTTGCCCAGTTCCAGATTCACCTTGTTTCCCCATCTCAGAACGCACCCACATCTGAACTACACGTGATCAAGAGAGTGGCTGTCTTGTGGTATAGCCATTGGTAAGTTGTCCATATCTCAGCAATAACTCCCTAGCAATGGGAAAAAAGACTTGTGAGTGGAGGAGAGGCTATTTGGGAAGAAAGGATTCAGAGAGAGAAGGAAGGGGACAAACAAGAGTAATTGGAGTGAATATAATTAATTAAAGCTGACCATCATAGTACCCTTGGGCAAGTCAATCTCCTGAAGTCATCTTTATGTGCCTGAACTTAGAGCATGGGGTCATTCAGAAGGAATTTCCACTCTGTCTGACCCTGTGGCTCCTGTGTGTAGCTAGCTCCTCCAGAGGAGGAAACCCAGAGTTGGTGTTCCCTCCAGAGCCAGAAGTTGACTGTCAATGGGAGGGTGCTGTGGGAGCTACTTTTGCTCCTTCAGCCAATAGCCTTTGAGATACCAGCCCACTGGGATGTGGTATCTTTTGCTTTAAAAAAAGCAGCGGCAACCCTCCACTCTCTCTTGCTTCGGACTCCGCTTCTGACTACCAGACACTTTTCCTGGTTGTGCAGGAGGCTGTTGTCTAGGAGGATGATCTGTAAGTTTTTTCCCTTTAAATAAATAACCCTTTTATTAATCATAATTCCAAATTGGTGTGGGATTGTTTTGTGACTTACTTCATTAGGAGACCAAAAGAAGTCAACATTATAGGGAGGGGCAAGGAAAGGAAGAACTGGATGGGAACCAGGGACACTAGTCTCAACAGAGAAGACTTGTTTTCATTTCTAAGATGGTAAAGAAAATAACAGCCTTCCTAAGCTAACTACTGTCTCCCAGTCCTCACTGTTCTTCCCCTGCTCTCTTGGATGCTTCTTACCCTAAGTGCTTCGCCCTGAGTCCCTCTGTCATTTCTGCCAGGGTTCCAGAGCGGCCATTACTGAACCCATCTAAGACCTGCCCTAACCTTGTGTGTTTTCCCTACTCTGGGCTCGCCTTAACTAGAATCGCGTGTTCTCTCCCTCTCTCCTTCTCTATCACCTACCTGAGCAAGTCCAAGATCCTTAGCCTGTATCCTCAGTACACTTGTCACATGGGAGGTCCTTCATCCCTGTGGTCCTGCCTTGGGGCGGACTCATTGTCTCTTCCTGACAGGGAAGGTCTTTTCCAGCCTGGCCTCCTTATCTCCAGACTCACTCTGCCCCGATCTGTCATGAGAATGCAGCTACAGTTGTGTCTAAAACCCCAAGTCTGGTAAATCCATCTTAGCTTTCTAATCTTCCACAAGTGAAGCCTAACATCTTTTAAATTTTTTTTAGTAGAAACCTGGTGGTGGTGGTGCACACCTTTAATCCCTGCACTCAGGAGGCAGAGGCAGGTGGATCTCTGTGAATTGAAGGCCAACCTGGTCTACAAGAGTTCTAGAATAGGCTCCAAAGCTACAGAGAAGCCCTTATTATTATTTTATGGGCTGGAGAGATGGTTCAATGGTTGAGAGCACAGGCTGCTCTTCCAAAGGACCTTGGTTCAGTTCTTAGCACCTCCATGGTGGCTCACAACCAACTGTAACCCCAGTCCCAGGATAGTGACACCCTCTTCTGGCATTCTCGAACACCATGCATGCCCATGATACAGAGACGTGCAATATGGCCAAAATGCCCACACACATAAAAAGAATGAAAAAGATAAAAATTAAGTTAAGTTAAAAAATACATTTTCTAGACCAGGTGTGGTGGTACACCCCTTTCTTTAATCTCAGCATTCAGGAGACAGAGACAGGTGGGTCTCTATGAGTTCGAGACCAACCTGCTCTATTGAGTTAAAGGCTAGTCAGGGCTACATAGTAAGATCCTATCTCAAAAAAGAAAAAAAAATCAAATTATATTTTATCTATTTTGTGTACTGTGTTTATGTGTGTGGAGGCATGCATGTGCCATCCAAAGGTGTCTTCTGACCTCCACATGGCACATGTGCACGCGAACTCAAACACAAATGCAAACATGCATAGGTGTACATACATCATGTGCACACTACACACAGTAAAAGATAACATGCTTGCAGACGGTATTCCCATGCCCATCTGTTTATTGATCCCATTGCAATCCATTCTTCTCCACTACCGCAATACTTCTTTTCTGTCAGCATCCATCCCTTCCCCTTCTCCATCTTCCCTGCTGCAGAACCAAGTCCATCCAGCAGTCTGGCCACTCCCTTTCCATGTTTAGTTAACACTTTTTTCCTAATCTCCCAGACTTCTACTCAGAGTTGAAAAATTTTTAAACTTCTCAGAACTTTCAAATCCATGATTAAACAGATGAAATAAATAGAAGCTCAGAATACATGAAATTCTTCAAGAAAATACTCCGTCAAAACTGCCAGCGTTTCGCACAGATGCTTGGGTCGGCTGCACCAAAATCATGACGTACACTGGGAGTTCTAGCTTTGAATTCAAGACTGTTAACTACACAAACGAGCCACAAAGCATCTTATAGACGGCTCTGCACTGGCCTGTCCCCTCTCAGTGTCAACATTTATAAATGAACAGACATATTCCTTACAGGACACGAATGTTTTGTACTCCTTGGTAGGAGGAACTCAGTAAAAGAATGTGCGTAGACTAACTCTGCGAGGGGGGCACAGGGTGTTTCATGTGGCCACTTCACAGCCAGAGCCACTGTGCTACAGTGCGAATGTCTCTGTTTGGATCCCGCCATCTGCATGCACACTTTGGGTACAGGGGGGCTCCACAAAGGCTGGAAGAGCTCTGGAGAGAGCCATGTGAGATTTTTGTAGCTGACTTGCCATCTCAAACCACAGTTACCCAAACACAGCTTTTACAAACATTTTTTAGACAGGATGACATGAAGCTTAGGCTGGTCTTGAACTTGTTATGCGTAGATGGCCTTGAACCTCTGATCTTCCAGCCTGCACTTTATGGGCCTGCGATTATTGACAGGTGTCAACCATTGTGTTTGTTTTCTGCGGTGCTGAGGGTGGAACCCAGGGCTTTGTGCATACTGGGAAGGCGCTTGGCCAGCAGACCTGAGCCTCCAGCGTCCTGTGAAGACAGCAGCTCTTCTGCTCTCGCTCCCAAGTCCGGGGCCTTTTCCCCACCGTCTGTGTCTCCCTCACAGCCCAGCTGCCCTCAGGGTTATATCACAAACAGTTAGTGACCCTCTCCACCCTGTTCCAGTCCCGGCCATGAGACCTCTGGTCATGTCTTAAATAGTCATAAACTGACTTCCTTTTCTCCTCCCGCCTCCTTTTCTGATGGCTGATCCACTCCACCTTATCTGCTTCTTCTTAAGCAACCTTCACACCAGTGCATTCAGGAAAAAAACACTGTGGCCCCTACTGGGCACCGTCCCTGACCAGCCCCTGCTCACTCAGCCCCTCAGCCCATACCCGCTGAATGAATGAATGAATTTCACACGGACGCTTGCCATAGGCAAAGGTCAGAGTTCAGAAGCACCTGTGTAATGGGTTACCTGTTGGAAGTATCCAGGTGCTTGGGCCCCACAGCAAAGAATTAGACCGGACATAGAATTACTGACAGCAAATTAAGAAGAGGAAAGTATTCCCAAGAAGGGTTAGTGAGCTGAGGGCAACCACCTCCCCCACGCCACCTGCCACCCGAAGCATTGGACTATGAACTCCATGGCCCTTTATAAGACGTTGCTATTTGTATAGCTCAGACTTTCCTCCAGAAAACCCCTTTCCTTACCTGAACCCCAGTGAGGAGGCCTCTCCAGCCTTTCTCTGTTAGTGGCTTCTTTTGTATGTTAATCTCGATGCTAAGCTTCATTGCAGATTGCTCCTGTGTGAGTCCCAGCTTCCTCAGCCCTGTCCTAAGGCCTCAAACAGAGGGATCCGCGCCTCTTCTTGAACCGCTTGCTAGGCCACAACTTGCCATGACAGCCTGTCTACCCTCTGACCTCTCTCCTTGTCTCTCCACCCCCCCACCCCACCCCCCACCCCCCCACCTCACCCCAGCTCCCAATGGAGGCTAGACAAGGTGCTGTTTCTAGCAGAGCAGGAAGCCATCAAATGTAAAAAACAAACAAGCAAGCAAAACTTCGGAGCTGTTATTATTTGAAGTTTCTGTAGCCATGTTGCCCTGAAAGAGCTTGCCAAAAGCTAGAAACTACTAAATGATGGGTCAATCATATACCTGCCGACCAGCTGAGCTGGGATTTCCAGGCTACAACATTGTCTGTCCCTGAGGAGAGGCTTAAATGTGCCCATCCCTGGTTCCTGTTGAATTCTCGGCTTTCTATCATGGTCTTCACACACAAGTGGGGAGCCTGGTTGAGGACCACTCGGCATTCCTGAGAAAAGGCTATGTTAAGCTGTAACAATAGTAAGCTCCCTCCTGCCTTTTGAACGAAGCATTTCCCTTTCTTCTTCCTCCTATGTAAGCATCCCTACAGGCTACAGCAGCATCTTGCCTACTGGAGAAACAGAGTCAATTTCTAATGGGGCTTCAGCAGCTGGCTTCCTGCATCTAAACTTCTGTTTGTGTGTCGCATTCATTTAGTGGCATGTTTTAATTTAGCTACATAGTATCCCCTTATATAGGATATATAACATATTTGTTCAACTGCAGATGGACATTTTGGTGTTTGCAGGTTTTGCCTCATACACAATACAGCTTTAAACATTCTCGTATAGTGGTGCACGTGTGCCTGGGTTTCTCTAGACTCAGGGCTGGAAACTCTGGCTCAGATGCTAAGTGAATGCAGGTTCTGCTTTTGTAGCTCCTACCAAATGGTTGTCCACGGGGATGCATGCTGTCCACAGTTCTGCCCTCAACATATCTAGATTCTCAGTGTTCTCTATCTTTGTCTACACTTGATGTTGTCTGTTTCCTTCTTATTTCTGCTGATCTGCTGGCTATAAGATCATCTTGTTATTGAATTCTAAGAGTCTTCGTAGCTTTTAAGTCAGTGGCTCTCAACCTGTGGGTCGCAACCCTTTTGGGGGTCGAATGACCCTTTCAAACAGGGGTCTTCATCCAATATATTGAATATTTGCATTATGATTCATAACAGTAGCAAAATTACAGTTATGAAGTAGCAATGAAAATAATTTTATGGTCACAATAACAGGAGGAACCGTGTTAGAGGGTTGCAGCATCAGGAAGATTGAGAACCACTGCTCTAAATAGCTCATCAAATACGTGCTTCTCAGACATTCTTTTCCACTAGCATGTATACCTTGGACTTTACCCACAGAGCCTTTTGAGGCCTGGATTGAAAGTGCATTGCCTCCAAGATGGATGGCGTGCTTCTGCTTGCCATTGGGATACTTCTATGATCTGAAATGCCTTGACCAAACTACAGGAAGAGGGAGGAGCACAGAGCTCTCCTTCCCTATTCTGGTAAACGAGGAAGCTGTATGCTCCCTCCATTCCAACCCCACGACTTTGTTATGTATTGTGAGAGAGAGACAAGGGAGTAGCAGGTGTGTTGATTCAGAAAAAGAACTGCCACTGATTACATTTCAGCAATGAGCTTTATTAGGAGAGAGGGTCTGAGGACCGCGGGAGTGACCATCAGGCCTTGAGGTGGGAAAGCATTGGAAAGAGATGGTGTATTGTATCAGAGACATGGCAGGACCCTAGAGGAAAAGCCTTGAGAGCTTCATAAAGAGGGATGGACTAGCTGAACTTTGTAGCACACACCTTTAATCCTAGCACTTGGGAGGCAGAGGCAGGAGAATCTCTGGGAGTTCAAGGCTAGCCTGGTCTACAAAGAGAGTTCCAGGACAGCCAGGGCTATGAAGAAAGACCTTAGTTTTGGCTTTAAGTTAGAGGTAGAGGCTGCAAAAGTTACAGCGCATCATGGCTTCTTAACTCCTCGCAGCGGGAGCTGCTGATCAATCATGGCTTTATTTCAGCAGGCTGAAAAATCCAGTCAGCTTAGAACAACCAACATCTGATATCTAACACTAGAAGGCTGGACAGTGCAGCTTTTCAATTAGTGGCTGGGTGCAAAGTATGGGGCCATGTGTGTAAGAATGGCAAGGGCCCTCCTTTAAACTCAGTTCTGCATGCCTCTAGAGACGACACTCCCCTAGGGAGGAGCCAAGCGAATATTAGGTTATCACAGATCCCAAGAAGTGTCAAGGTCCTCAACTTGCACGTGAGTCTTCTTGTCGCTTCTCCAGACGCATTCAAAGCTCTCCTAATGATCTGGGTGGATTCAGTTTATTCTGTAATCTGGGAACCTGAAAGTTACCATCGCAAACGTCATCCCCTCCTCTCTTCACCGAGACCTGGCTCAAAATCCAGCAGTCCCCAGCCTGCTCAGTGACCTCCAGGGCATCCTCTGGGCCCTTGGGCAGGATGGTCTGGCAGGGATAATACTTGGAGGCTAGTGCCCCGAAGGAATGCTCACTGTGGTAGCCAGTCAGGAAATGCCTTTGGCCTCAAGTCTGTACATAGCAGTGTCTGTTTGATCTGGATCTGGGAGGCTGCCTGGGTATGAAAACTGTTGGTTTGAGGGTTGTTGAGGTTTTTTTTGGTTTCTTTCCTTTGAAGATTTTTTTCAAGACTGGGAGAAGTGTCGAGTACTTCCAAAGGCAGGTTGGTCTAAACTCCGTTTTAGCTCTGTCTGGTCTGTGTTTTGGGTAGTGATCGTCCTTCTTCCAATGGGGGAGTCACTCGTATCTGTACAGAAGAGGCGCTGGAATCTCGGTCACCCTCCTTATTAGGCTGTGTGCATATGCCCAGTGTTGGAGGCTGTAAGGAACTTCACTTACCTCTCTGAGGAATCCTCAAGCATGTAGCATCCTAACTCAGCCCTTTAAGCCAGTAGACGGCCCTCTAGTCAGGACTGCTGTACAGGGGTGGCAGAAACATCATTAGAGCACACAGCTCAAATGGACACATATTTATTGGGTTCCTACCCTGTGGCAGGCCCCGTTCCATATGCCAAGATTAAATCGCTGTTTCTTCCAGGGCAACAGAGGACAGATATAGTCATGCCAATAAGTCATCACAGCATGGGAACCAATGCACTAAGATCCGAACACCCCTTCCCTGGAGACCTGAGCCACCCCTGAAAATAAGACAGGAAGAACATCCAAACCCAGATACTATCGTGAGAGAGCAAGAAAGGGGAGGTGGCTCGGGGGAGGTGACTCGGTGGTTAAAAGTGTATGGCACAGGAACAAGAGGACTAAAGTTCTAATCCCTAGAAGCTCTGCAAATGCCAGTGTCTTAGGACTTCTAGTGGTTGATAAAACACCATGGCCAAAAGCAGCTTAAGGAGGAAAGGGTTGATTTCAGCTTACAGTTGTAGTCTCGCATGAAGGGAACTCAGGGCACGAACCCAGAGGCAAGAGCTGAAGCAGAGGCAATGGAGGAAAGGGAAAGGCACAGGCTTGTTCTCCAGGACTACCTGTCCAGAGGTGGTGCCACCCACCATGGGATGGGCCCCTGACACGTCAGTCACTAAGAAGATGTTCCACAGGCTTGTCTACAGGTCAGTCTTGTGGAGACATCTTCTCAGTTGTCATTTCCTCTTCTCATATAATTCAAGCTTATGTCAAGTTGACAAAACAGACCCACAAAAAAAAGAAATCAACACAGCCAGGTAGGTGTGGAAGCCTGCCTGTAATGTCAGCCTCAAAAGGCAGAGATGAGATATATATACAGACAAGACTAGCCATATTGGCAAGTCCTGTGTTGTAAGACCCTGCGGCAAGAATGGGTTAGATATTCTTTTGCTGCTCTGATAAAACATTCTGACCAAAGAGACGTAAGAAAGGATGGATTTGTTCTGGGTAATCATTTCGGAGGGTTAGAGCCCATAATAGTGGGGAAGCAGTAGGCAGCAGCAGGCAGCAGCAAGAAGCCGGTTGGTCACATATCATCCATGTACAGGAAGCTAAGGAAAAAGTGGGAAGTTGGGCAAGGCTATAAACCTCAGAGCTGGTCCCCAGAGGCATACTTCCTCCATCAAGGCTCCAATTCCAAAAGTTCCATAAACTCCCCAAACAGTTAACACCAACCAGAGAGAGACCAGCATTCAAACCTGTGGGCCTCATTCAAACTGCAATACTACGAATTGAGCAAGATGGGGATGGGTAGTAAGACCACCCATACCAGTGAGCTCTGGGTTCGAGAAATCCTGCCTCAACAAGAAAGGTGGAAGGGCTGTTGAAAATGATTCCGGATCTCAGGCTCAGGCTTCCACACACACGTGATTACATGTGCACCCATACACATTCAAATATGCACACGCATGCATGCACAACTCACACATGGACAGCTGAAAAGAAAAGAAAAACTATAAGACATCACCGAGGTTGCTGGCACATGGTCGGGATTCCATGGACACAGACTCAGGAACAGACAGAAAGGGCTGGGTGATGCATTTGGGAAGAAGATTGGCATGCTCGTTGACTTCTCTGGACCCATTGTTGGCCTTTATCTGTCCAGCTCTGGCGCTGGAGGCTATCCTCTGTGGCCTGTAGCTCCTGAGTTACCAGACGATTGTGTGGCCATAAAGTTCCACCCACAGGAAACGCCAGATGGAGGGAAGGGGTAACCTATATTACTCCCGATGCCCCCAGCTGCCTCCATGTCTATGAGGAGCCCTATGGTGTCGACAGTGGCTTTCTCACCAAGTGGCACTTCCTGAGGACTCCAGGTCCCTCAGCACTGCCCTTTGCAGAAGGGGTGACAAGGTTAAGCAGCCAATGGAGGCTTAAAAGATCAACTTGACAGGGCCTAGAGTCACCCAGGAGACAGAGCTCTGGCATGTCTCTGAGGGGTTTTCCACACTGTTTGAAGTGGGAAGACCCACTCTAGACGTGGGCAGTACCATTCCACAGACTTGACAGTATGCATAAAAAGCCAGCTGAGCCCCAGCATTTCCCTCTCTCTCTGCTTCCCAACCGGGAATATACAAAGTCCAGCCTACCCAAACTTCTGCTGCTGTGCCTTCTCCACCATGAGGGTCAGGCATTCTAGTCACTTTTCTGTTGCCATGATGAAACCCTCCGACCGAGAGCAGCTTGGGGACAGAGGGTTTACTCGGCTTACATGTTCAGGTCACAGCCCATCATTGAGGAAAGTCAGGACAGGGACTCAAGCAGACAACGGGGAGACTCACTGACTCTCTGGTTTGTTCTCTGCTAGTTTTCCTACACAGCCCAGACCCACCAGCCTAGAACAGTGCCACCCACTGTGGGCTGAACCCTCCTACCCAATCACCATCAAGACAACTCCTCACAGAATGGCCTTCAACTAATCTGATGGGAACCATTTTTCTACTGGGGATTTCCTCTTCCCAGGTGACTCTGGGTTGTGTCAAGCTGAAGATGATCAGACTCATCCGAGCATCAGGTGGTTTGTTAGCGCCTCTGGGAAAGAAACTGATAGACTGCCTCTGTCTGAAATGGCCGGAAGAGGTGGTAAAGTTACAGAGACAAAGAGCAGATCAGCTGATGCCTTGGGCTGAGGAGTCAGACCATGCTATAAAGCTCATTGAGGCAGAGCCCTTCCTGATATTGCAGGCCCCAGGGTCCTGCTCCACGCTCCATTAACCCTTTCCATCCTAGGGAATATTAGAGAATCTCAAGAAGCAGGCAAAACACCCAGAATCTGCCACCAACCAACTCTTTGGGTTTGGGCAATAGATTAAATCTCCTTTGCTAGGTTTTCATCTTTACACACCAGAGGGACTAGGCAAAACTGCCCTGCAAAGTTCTTCTAAGGCTGTGAAGATGGCTCATGTACCTCACAAGGACCTGAGTTCCATTCCAGAACTCACCTTTAGAAAGCCAAGTGTCATGGTAGACATTGGTGGTCCCGGCTCTGGAAAGGCAGAGACAGGCTGTTCCTGGGGCTCACTGGCCAGTCAGCCTAGCCTACTTGGTGAATTCCAAGCTAGAGAGAGACCCTGTGTTAAAAAAAACAAGTGGACAGCACCTGAGAAACAATAACCAGGGTTGACCTCTGGCCCTCATACACCTGCGTACATACATGTATATACATACATAAACACACTTACCCATACTCACAAACATGCATACACAAAAACAAAAGAAAACCAAGCTCTTCTGGCCTTGTTTGTTAGCTCTGAGCATCTCAGGCCCAGGCTTGCAACTGGCCACAGTGGAAGAGGATGCGCCTTCAACTTCTCAATTCCCCATCTCTCTGTCTCTGTCTCCATCTCACTTCTGCCCCAACACACACACACACACACACACACACACAGCTGGGTCAGATGGAGGACTCCACATTTCACTAGCTGATTCTTTCTCCCTTCCCAATACTCAGTCCCAGCCCACGAGACTCAGAAAGAACTGCTGCCGGCGTGAGTTATTTCTGTCAGCTGAGTCACTAGTCAGAAAGCAAGCTAAGAACTCACCTTGTGTCTGATGTGAGTGGCTGGACTCAGCCAGGACTTTGGGACCACTGAAAACATCAATCGTGAGATCACCCATTGGGAGCCTCTAAAGAGAGGCAGCCAGTCATTCAAGCAAGGAGGTGTCAAAGGCACCAGGACTTGTCCCTGTCATCATAGTCCCTGTGCCAGTTCTGGGACTGCTGCTCCCTGTACCCACTCTGACTTGTGGCACTGTCCGTGGGTCCCCAGGACATTCTTATCTGATTCACCCTCAAGTGAGGACCACACTCATCAGTAACTGGCTCACAGAGCTTGGTACCCTGTTTCCTTCCCTCTGCTGCCGCTCTTTATGTAGGATACTGCCTCTTGGCTTCTTTACCTTTAAGCATCCCCCCTGCCTAAAGGGTGCTTCATCTGTGTAGTCGTGTGTTGTAATACTTCCTCATCAGACTTGAACCACCAGCCTGCAAATAATGACATGAAGGCTTACTATTAATTATGAAAGCTTGGCCTTAGCTTAGACTTTTTTCCCAACTAGCTCTTATAACTCAAATTAACCTGCTTCTATTAATCTACATTCTGCCCCGTGTCTTGGTCACCTCTCCTCTGTACAGCATGCCTGCCTCTCTTCTTCCTATGGTTCTCTCTTTGATAAATCATGCCTAGCTATTGGCCATTCAGCTCTCTATTACACCAATCACAACAATACATCTTCACACAGTGTACAAATATCCCTCAGCAGCTATGCCCAGCCCAGAGCCTAAGCCTCAGACCCAGTCCAATCCTCGCTGTGTGCCGCTCTCCCCACATGGCTTCCCTCTGGCCTCTTCCAGCCCTAGATACACCCACTACTCCCTTGCAGCTATAGAAAGCATCTGTAGATCTCCTGCAAAACAGATGAGGAGGCTGAGCTCTGGGAGAGCCACAGTCAGTGAGTCATTTGCTGGGACATGGGAGCCACAGCTATATGGAGTGACAGCCCCATAAATGAATCACCTGCTGGCAGCCTCACCTCCACGCTACTCTGTTGGTCTCGTCTGTTCAGTTCCCTGCCCATACAAGGGGTGTCACAGTGTCACGCAGGAAACACTCAGCAAGGCTTCAGGACCACCTGGCCTTGAGATACTTGGTTTCGATGTCTAAGGCCTCAGAAACAACAATCTAGTCAGAATCCTCCTGTGTATCACTTTTTTTTTTTGGACCTTTGCGCATCACTGTCTGTCACAGGTGATGTGGGAGAGGGAAGCAGAGGTGAGGTTTCCTGCCTCACAGACATCAAAGGTACGAAAGGCTGTGGGCCCAGGGGATTCAGAAAACAGGCGTGAAAGGAGAGCCACTGAAGTTTCCAGAAGCTGACGGAAAAGCTCAGCATTCAGCCTGGGACTACAGGGCTGCAGTGTGTGTGTGTGTGTGTGTGTGTGTGTGTGTGTGAGAGAGAGAGAGAGAGAGAGAGAGAGAGAGAGAGATAGCATTAGAGCTGACTGCTGAAGGCTGACCGGAAAGAAGAGAGCTAGGCCAAAGAGGAGTGGCCTTCCTGCAGAAGGGACGGTGACAGAGAAGGCCTGGGATGAGGGAGGTCACACGTGGAGAAAGGAGACTTGGGTCTAGGGTTGTAGGTAGAAGTAAGATATAAAGTCAAAGGAGCTGGAGCCTATGTCCTGATGGTCCTTCCGAAATGTAGTTCAGAGGACACAGGTTCTCTGCTCTGCACTTTGCAGTGGGTACCATTTTCCTAGCACTCAAAGCCAAGGCAGGCCAAGCACTGCTGGTCATGCCCCCATTGCATGCTCACAATTGCTCCCCCTTCCTCAAACAAGCCCCCCTCTACCCTGAATGCTCTTTTCTCCAGTACCTACAAATTTCCCCTTGTTTAGTCTTTCAAAGTCTTGCTAAAATGTTATGTCCTGAAGCCGCTTATGAAATAACCACTCTGAGGCTTAATATTAATTACATACTCTTTGACCTATAGGCTCAGGCTTCTTATTAACTAACTCTTACATCTTAAATTAACCTATTTCTGTTGTTTTATATTTTACCACAAGGCTCGTGGTTTGTTACCTCACATCTTGCTTCTTGGGCAGCTTTATGACATCTGCCTGACTCTGCCTTCTTTCTCCCTGCATTCAGTTTAGTTTTCCTGTCTAGCCATATTCTGCCCTACCATAGGCCAAAGTAGCTTCTTTATTAGCCAATGGTACTGAAACATATTCACAATATACAGAGGGGAACCCACATTACCAGGAAATAAATGTAAGCATTTTTTTAAATTATAGAACCTTTCTTTCATACTCCCAAATCTCCTTACATATTAAATTTATTTCTTCGGAATACCTACCATTTTAGATATCTTTATATCCCCCCACAAGAATATAAAATCCATGAAGACAGACTTTTTTTCCTTTTGGTTTTTCAAGACAAGGTTTCTCTGTGTAAACATGGCTGTCCTAGAACTGTATTCGTAGACCAGGATAATCTTGAACTCAGAGATCTGCCTGCTTCTGCCTCCCAAGTGCTGGGATTAAAGGTGTGTACCACCACCGCAAGGTTTAGGACAGGAATTTTTAGTATAATATTTCTATTACTTCTTTGAGAATACCATGCTAGTTTTGATCATATTCTAATCTGTCCCCAGCTCCTTCCAGATCCACCATCCCACTCCGCTTTCTAACTTCATCTCCCCACTTTTATTTTGGGGATAACCCATGAGGTCCACTTTTATACTCATGGTGTGAGGCTCTATCAGGAGGTCACAGTCTTAAAGAAAACTGACTCACCCTCCCTGAAAAGTCATCAACTGTCAATAACATCTCCATTAAGGGTGGAGGCCCATAAGCCCCTCCCCCATCTGTGCTAGACCATTGACTGGCTTGTTCTTCTACAGATCTCATGCAGACAACCACAGGCACTGTGAGTTCATGAGTCCAGAAGACAGTGTTACATTCCGGTACTCCTCCAACCTCTACCCCCATTCCCATATGTCTATAGAAATTTAACATCAATCAATCAATCAATCAATCAATAAATGTGATGGTTCGGGCTGGGAAGAGGATCAACAGTTATAGAACTTGCTGTGTAAAGAAGAGGATTGGAGTTTGGATCCCTAGAACCCATCCCAGATGGGCATGGCTTCCCTCCTGTCATTTCAGCCTCCGAAGGAAGAGATGGGGGTGTGGGTGGGGAGATTCCCCTGAGCAATCTGGCTAGCAAGATTAGCCATGTTGGTGAGCTCTAGGTTTGAGAGACCCTGCTTCAAAGAGTAAGGTAGAAGGAACTGGAGAGATGGCTGATCCATGGATGCTGGGGGAGAGCAGGTGCTGAACTCTGGAAAACAGGACTTAGTCCATATGCATAGCAGGGAACTATGGTTTTTCTTAAGACATTGTGTGTATGTGTGTGTGATTTTTCTTAAGACAGTGTGTGTGTGTGTGTGTACTCTACAATGGTCAGAGTTCACAAAACTACAAGGCCATATAGTACTCTGTGGTCAGCCAGTGGTACCTGTGATGGGGACAAAGGGACCCAGGGACAGGCAGTGGGAGAAAAGGACCCCAGAAGTGAATGCAGAGAGCCCAGGAGCCTCTGGTGCTATGGAAGCTGGAGGAAGAGATGCTCAGAGAAGGAAATGCCAGCCAAGCCATCCAGGAAAGAAGTCAAGACAGAAGGGCAAGAGGCTGAATATGAAGATGCATCTGGTGGACTTCTCCATGAATGGGTCTCAGCAACAGCGCCCCCGAGTGGTACACAGCCTCAGAGGCAGCCGGATTGGTTTCCCTAGCTTCATTCTCACCTGAGTGATACCAAGAGTACAGGATTCCCCTGAAGGCTGCTTGCTATTGAGGGCTGTCCTTGCAGATTAAGACTGCTTTTGTACACCAGGCTACCCCTGTCTTCGGTATTTTGTAGCTTACCCATGTTCTCCCTAAAGCCCCAAGGGGACAGGATGGCTTCTGCTCCCACCTCAAGCAGTGCTCAGCTTCAAGGGCTGGACCAAGGGGGATAGAGGAGAGAAAAGGTGCAAGAGAAGGAGTGGGAGGAAGGAAAAGAAAAAGAAGGGGGAGGGAAGAAGAAGGAGGAAGGAAAGAAGGCAGAAAGGCAGGCAGATAGCTAGGCAGGGAGGCAGACAGGAAGGCAGGCAGGCAAGAGTCCAATTAGTCTCTCAACCCCCCTGGGGCCTGTCTCAATCCTTCACCTAAACCAGTACCCATGTCCTTGATGTCTGACTCCGCCCCCCCCCCCCATGCCTCTTTCCCCAGCATCCTATAGCACTGATAGGAGCATTCCCTGACCATCATGCAGGGTCAGAAGCTGCCATTAGACCTCTGCATGAGGGAAGAATGCTGGCTTGTTCAATTCAATTCCTTGAAACCCTTCTCTGAGGCTGGGCATGGTGGCGCACACCTTTAATCCCAGCACTCAGAGGCAGAGGCAGGTGGTGGATCTGTGAGTCTTCAGAGTGAGTTCCAGGATGATCAGGTTACACAGAGAAACCCTGCCTCAAAAGGAAGGAAGAAAAGAAGAAAGGAAGGAAAGGAGGGAAGGAGGAAGGGAGGAAGGGGAAGAAAGAAAGAAAAAAAGAAAGAAAAGAAGGAAGGAAGGAAGGAAGGAAGGAAGGAAGGAAGGAAGGAAGGAAGGGGAGAAAGGGAGGGAAGGAGAGAGAGAAAACAAACTTTGAGCACTGCCAGAATAATGTCTCGGAAACCAGTCTAGGACCCTTCAACTGCAGCCTAACTCCAGCCATCCTGCTGCACTTCTGTTCCCTGCTGCTGCACGGAGAGATGATTGAATGTCATCTCATGCATTAACTATGCCCGGACGAGGACTGAGGAAGTATTATTACCTACCCCTGCACCTGTGCCTGGATCTGCATCACAGGCCATCTGGATTGACACCTTGATGGATGGCTCAGGGTTTCATCCCTGCAGCGTCCCCTGGAAGGAAGGGAAGGAACTTGGCCACATCACATCAGCCCTTTCAGCCAGGCTGCTACTCTGTGGGTGGGTACCGCCGAGGACCTCATCTGCTAACCTCCAAACCATGCAGAAGCATCTTTGGCAAAAGGAATCAGAATTCAGCAGTTTTGATAAAGCCCGGGAGGAGTGTGGGCCTGGGCTGTTTCCAAGGCTGGAAACACCCACATTGCCTTGGAGGACAAGCGCAGCTGCAGAATGAAGCCCCGGTGGTTAGCGGAGGGATGGGCCCAGCTGGGTGAGGGAAGGGGCCCTCAGGAGGGAATGCCTCCTTTTTCCGGGGTCAGCAGGAAATGGAGCAAGAAGCCAGGACACTCAAGGCCTTCAAAGGGAGGACATAGCTTCTGAGGTTGATTTTGTTTAGGTGCACAGAGCGTTAGCCCTCCTAACTCGGGGGGATGAGAAGAACATGGCCAGTACTGTCCCGTTCCCGTTATTTACCCAGCTGCACTGTGTATACTGCCCCATGGACTCTTCAGTACGGCATCAGAAGCAGGCATTTCCGCTCTCACTTGTAAGGTGAGATGGTAATCTCAGAGTTTGCCCATGGCAAACTCATCCCTCTTTTTACCACGTGACATGTTTCCTCCAACACACTTCAGGAAAATGGGGACCCTGAAGCTGGCTTGAAAGAGTTTTGATTTATGTTTAACAAAAATCTGAATAAGAAACTTGAGCATAAGTGAGTTAAATAGATTTGTTTGAATCACCCATACTTAGTTAAGGGCTCTGTGAGACATCCATCTAGGACAAAACAGTAAGTGTGCCTGAAAACACACATTATGTTGAATAAAACAGTACTAAATGAAATTTTTATCCAACCAGTCGGCCATCCATCTATCCATTTTGCAGTACTGAGAACTGAACACAGGACCCCACCCATGGTAGACAAACACTTTACTGTAGTGACATTTCAATTGTATTTTAATAAATAAAGCTTGCCTGAAGATCTGAGAGTAAAACAGCCCCACTGGTCAGCCTTACAGACCAGATAATGGTAACACACACCTTTAATCCCAGTAGCCACACTAATTGCCATAGAAACCGGATGGTGCATGCCTTTAATCCCAGTGGTGCACGCCTTTAATCCCAGCCCTAGATAGGATTATAAAAAGGGAGGAGACAGGTTTTAACACACAATCTCATTCTGAGATTCCTGGAGGCAGGATCGCCATTTCAGACTGAGGTCGAGGTAAGAGCCAGTGGCTGGCTGTTCTGCTTTTCAGATCTTCAGGCTGAACCCCAATTTCTGACCCTGAGCTTTTATTAATCGTGCTTCACTATACTACTGAGCTGCATTTCTTGTCCTTTTTCTATTCATCCATCCCAATCCTGGGAGCTAGTTATATAGAATAATTCTTGTGGGAAGATGGGGAGATGTCACATTTAGGGAATTGAGTGGCCATGCAGCACATTATTTTCATTAAAAAGACTTTTATTTGGCTGGAGAGAAGGTGCTCAGTGTAGCCTCACTGTGCAAGCACCAGGGCCTGGGTAGACTCTCCAGAGTCCGGGAGAAAGCCGGGTATGGTGGCACACACTTGTAATCCCCGTGCTGGAGAGGTGGGGACTGGTGGGTACCTGGGCTAACCTAGTCCACTTGGTGAATTCCAGGCCAGTGACAGATCCTGACTCAAAAAACAAGAGACAGCAGCAGAGGAAGAAACTCGAGGCTGACCTCTGACCTCCACGTAAACATGTATATGTACATATTAGTGTGTGCGCGCGCACACACACACACACGCACATATACACACACACTTGTATTATTCTGGGTATCAGTTGGGACACTTGCCACCTGCCAGACCCAGGACTGGTTCTTTTATAGATGTAAATCTTTAAACTGCACTAAGGAATGCTTTGCTTTCTGTTGCTATGGGAGACAAGGACTTGGCAAGTGGGCAAGTTACCCCAAACATACATCAGAAAGCCCACAGCACCCCTGAGCCCTTATTGATGGGCACTGGATGGAGGAAAAGAACTCTAGCTCTCTGGAGCTGCTCGGCTTGCCCCATGCATCACAAGACTCTGGAGCCTCCCGATGTCTCTGTCAGGACAGTCATCCCTGAGAGGTGTGATGTACAGAGGCCTGAAGAGACCAATGTGGCCTTAGAGACAAACATGAAAGGTGCACATTGCCCGATGACCCCTGAGCAAAGGGACACAAGGGGCTACTCTTTGTAGCACTTTTTAACAGTGAAAAATCAGAATCGTGTTTATCAGTAGGAGAATAAATGAATAAATCATAATTCATTCTTGTGATGGAATAGTATGTAGTACACAAAATGAACTAGATCTAGCACATACCAACTAATCTTAAATACACAGTGCTGAGTTTCAAAAATTGTAGAATCTTTGGATGCATTTGTTTAAATTTCAAGCATGCAAAATACTATGAATTGCTTATTGGGTTCACATATGCTCGTAAAATTATTGAGCATGGGTATGAAGTCTACACACCAAGTTAGAACAAGCAAAAGGGCAAAAGGAAGGACCGGAAATTGGGGAGCACCGAGCAAATGTGTCAATTGTGTCTGATTTCGCTCCTCGAAAGTTAATACAACAAAGGTTAACACTTATTATTCTTACACACTTGTATATGTTTAAAATCGCTCATCACTAGTAACCATCAAGTGGTTAACAGCCATGAAATACCACCTCCATAGTATTCCCGTGTGTGTGTGTGTGTGTGTGTGCAAGTTGGAAGGCAGAAGTCACCATTAGCTGTCTTCCTCAGTCTTATTTTTCTGTTTGTTTCTTTTGGTTTTTTCAGGACAGGATTTCAATGTGTAGCTCTGGTTGTCCTAGAACTCACTCTATAGACCAGGCTGGCCTAGAACTCAGAGATCCCCCTGTTGATGTGGGGTTCCTCTCTGTATGCTGTGAATACCATTGGTTAATAAAGAAACTGTCTTGGTCCTGTGCAGTGAATAGAGGTAGGAGGGGAAAACTAAGCTGAATGCTGGGAGTAAGGAGGTGGAGTCAAGGAGAAGCCATGAAGCCCCCACTCGGAGACAGACACCAAAACTTTACCTGGTAAGCCACTGCCAGGTGTTGATACACAGATTACTAGAAATGGGTTAAATTAAGATGTTAGCCAATAAGAAGTTAGAGCTAATGGGCCAAGCAGTGATTTGAATAATATAGTTTCTGTGTGATTATTTTGGGTCTGAGCTGCCAGGCGGCTGGGAAACAAACAAGTGGCCTCGTTACAACATCCTGCCTCTGCCTTCTGCGTGCCCACACTGCCTCTCCACCTTACTTTTTGAGACAAGGTCTCTCGTCAGATCTGGAGCTCACCAATTGGCCGGACTGGGTGACCACAGAGCTCTGCAGGTCCTCCTGGCTCCACCTCCCCAGCACTGGGATGGCAGGAGCGCACTGCCACACCCGTGGATTCCGGGGGTCTGAATTCAGATCCTCTGGCTTGTGTAGTAATTACTTTAGCAATCGAACCATCTCCCAACCCTCACCATAAATATACTTTATTGCTCCTGGCCACCCAAGGCTGCAGGTGACAGAGCTAATCTTGAGGGAGACACTCTGTGGGCAACAGCTGTCTGACTTACACTCGGAGTTTTGGAAGGATTAAGTAGGAATATCCAAAGCCTTCCATCTGAGCTTGCCTTCTCCCTCTGTCGCAGCCTTAATAACTAACCTCATCAGATATTACAGGAGCTACCCATAAAGGAAGCCACCTAATACCCGAGTTAATGAAATATCCCAGTAGCTTAACTGAGACGAGATGTGCACCTGTCGCATGGGTGCCGTCTCCCAGCCGAAGCTGAGGCCGCTTCATAGTTTTGGTTCCCTTCTTCAAGACTCTGAGGCCTGAGAGGACAAAGAGAAAATGACCCGGGAGCCCTTGTGCCCCTGTCTGGCTTTGTTTTGTCTGTTTGTCTTATTTTGTTTGTAGTCCTTGATAAACTCACTGTGTAGACCAGGCTGGCCTTGGACTCATGAGATCTGCCTGCCTCTGCCTCCCAATGATGGGATTAAAGGCGTGCGTCGCCACTACGCAACTGCTTTTGGTTTGAGGTGGAGCTTCATGTAGTCCTGGCTGGTCTTCATTTAAGCACGTAGCAGAAGATGAACTGGATCTGACCGACAGCAAGTGTCTAATCAGTACTCAGAGTGATGCATGCAAGTGTGTGTGTGTGTGTGTTTCAGATTCTCTTTCCCCCACAGTGGGTTGGGATTAGAGGTGCGTGCCCCATATCTGCTTTTGTTCGTTTGTGAGTTCATTTTGTTTTTCCTAAGGTGCTGGGGGTCGAACCCAGTGCCTCATGCCTGCTAGGCAAACACTCTGCTCACTGGGCTACATTTAATTAAGCCCGGGCTTTTGATGCGTTTGAACTGTTGCAACTGTTGTGGAGAATCGAAGCTGTCGTAGGACTATCCTCTGAGTCATAGTGCCACCGTCCTCTCCAGTTCAGCTGTGCTGGCTCACAAAGGGCAGTCCCCTGGGTGTATTGAAGGAGGGGTGGGGAGAGGGTAGTTCCTGCTGGGTGTATTGAAGGAGGGGTGAGGAGAGGGCAGTCCCCTGGGTGTATTGAAGGAGGGGTGGGGAGAGGGTAGTCCCCCCCTGGGTGTATTGAAGGAGTGGTGGGGAGGGTCACCAAACCATCCCTTGAGAATCCAGCCACTCCTCCCAACCAGTTCTGCCCTAATTGTAATGTGTCCTCTGGTAGGGACTAGAGGGAAGGACTAGGGGAGGGGCTCCATCCACCCCACCGCGGGAAAGTGTCATCTGTGCTGGATACAGACTGGAAGCAGTGTAGGGCTGCTAAGGCCACCCACTCACTGCTTTGTAACTAACCCCCAATAAACTCCTTGGTTTCCCTGAGTGAACTCAGGTGGAATCATACCTTGATTTGTCTTCAGACCTAGATTATAGCAACAGAAATCGTGTTCTTGGATCTACTCAAGTGCTTCTGAGGCCCAGCTAGATCTCAGCACAGCCGAGGAAGGTGACAATACGGGGCTGAAGGGGTGGGGTAGGAGCAATAGCTGAAAGCAAAGTCTCCAACAGATGTGGCAGAGGAGAGGATGTGCAGGCACAATGTGCGTCCCCTTCTGTAGGCTCTTGGCCGGACATTTTGCCAACTGAATAGGGCCCAGGGACATTCCACACTAATGCAAGCCTCTCCCCTCTCCGCCTCCTCTCTTTTTACTAATTTTTCTAGGTTTGTGTACAAAGCAATGGGTTTCATCATAGCATGTTCCTGTTCTTCATGCATGCATTTATATTTTAAACATGTATTACATTTTTAAAATGCGACTCCCAGTTCCCAGATCAGAAAGCCCAGGCGAGGAGGCAAACCTAAATGTCTGATGAGAGGACAAGGGCAGGGAAAGTTCTGGAATACAAGCCATTGTCTACAGGGACTTTTTGATCATCATACACTACACATCATACATGTTCAGAAACCCCCAACCCTCAACATCTGAGTTCAATCCCGGTAACCCACACACACACAAAAGCTGTGTGCCCATTGATGATGCAATGGAGTTCTGAGACCACAGATCCCTGGAGCTCACCTGGCTCCAGCTAGCCTAGCCTGTTTGACAAAAGTTCCGGGCCAATGAGAGAGAGTCCCCGTCTCAAACAAAAAAATGGAAGGTGCCTGAGGAGCGACACCTGAGATCTCTCTCTCTCTCTCTCTCTCTCTCTCTCTCTCTCTCTCTCTCACACACACACACACACACACACACACACGGTGACGGAAACGGCTCTTTCTTGGGCCCTTGTTTAATTATGTGAAACCCTGTGCTCAGCTCAAGCCAGGGGACTGAACACATCCCTGACAGAAGCAACTTAAGGGTGCAAGGGTTTATTTTGGCTCCAGTTTGGGTACAGTCCATCTTGGCATGGAAGGAGGGGCAGCCAGTTGCATTAAATTCACAGTCGGGGAGCAGAGAAATGAAGGCTGAGCTCACATGCTTCATTCTATCCAGTCCGCACGTCCTGCCTGTGAAGTGGCGCCACCCACCTCGATGAATTCATCCTAGAAACTGTCTCATACACATGCCCAAAAGTGTCTCTCGCAGGGGACCTAGAGCCTGTCCAGCTAACAAGCCATATTAACCCTCAAAAGCCTTGTGGATAAGCTACCTCCTGCTACAGAACTCTTCGCAGCGTCTGGCCTGGGTGGAGTACACATGTGTCCACTTCTAGCTGGAGGCTCCATCCAAGCTAGTTCAAACACTGTCAGCATCCCTGTGAGGGTGGTCACTCTGGGACACCCCCTGTAGCTACGACCATCAGCCAAAGCCAGGTCCCTGCCTCACTCTGGCTTTCCTATCAGGGCCTCCCTCTTGGGCTGGTGTTGGGAGGAAGTGGTGAGCGGGCACTGGACACTGGCGGAATGGTGTCTGTAATATACCCTGGATAGCATGGCCGTCCAGATGTATGCAATTTTGACTTTGATGTGAGCAAAATTACATATAATTTTTTTTGAAAGAGCCTATGATTTGGGCTGAAAACATGCCAAACAGTCTTTCTAAATAGAAAATTTGAGCCATCCAAATCCTTGCCACCAGCAGCTGGCAAAGGCCTACAGGCTTGACTCTTGCTGAACACCCAACCTCATGCGCCTGTAGCTCAAACCGTTCCTCCCCCTCCCAACTTGCTGGAGCTCTTCCCATACCTTGTTTACTCTGCCAGGACTCTCCCTGTTCATGAACACACACATGCACACACACACATACCTATACCCTGTTTAACTTCTCCTGTCTTATTCACGCATCCTGTGTCGTACTCCAGGAGGGCTGGTGTCCTCCTGCCCTTCCTGCTGGGACCTCTTCTTGCTCCTCTGGTTACTGTATGGTTAGTTAAATCACTGGGCGATCACTTTCCTGCTTCTTTCCTGGTAGACTGATGAGCCCTGAAGGTAGGGACCAGAGCTGTGGGTCGCTCCTTCTGTCACAGGGCTGGACCTGAGCTGGCACCTGAAGAACACTCAAGCACATTTGTCTAATGAAGAAAGCAAAAACGTCTGTGGGGTTGGTTCGTTGAGACAAGGTGTCATGTCACAAAGATTGGTCTTTAAACTTGCTAGGTAGCCAAGGCTGGCCTTAAACCCCTGATTCTCCTCACCTCTGCCTCTGGCTCCTCAATGTTGAGATTTCAGGCACATACCACCATACCTGACTTTATATGGGGCTAAAAGGCAAGCAAGCAGTCTACCAACTGAACTATACCCACGATGAGTGTGCGTGTGTGTGTGGTGTGTGGTGTGTGATGGAGAATGCAGTTACACAGTGCCCAGATAAATATTTAGGAGTGACACATTATATCAAAGGAAGTCAACATGTGAATAAACACTGAAGCTTATGTAATTTGGGGTCTGTTTTTACAGAAAAGAAAGAGAAATCAATCTATAAAGTTTCCAAAAGCCAACAACACAGAAGCCCAAATCCAGGCAACTCTCAGCACATACAGATGGGTATTCTTTCATGTTAGTGTAGCATCATGGATCTGTCCTCACCATACATGAGGGGTCTCAAAGCATGTCAGCAGTGAGATAGCCAGGGAGAGGCTAACACAGGCAGAGGGGGGCTTCTTCCCCCAGAAAACATCCTCTCTTCATCCCCCCCCCTTCTTGTTGAGATGTGAGAGCAGCAGGAACGGAGGACAGAGGCATAGTTACAGGATCCTAAACGGCTCTCCTGATCTCCCCTCCCTAGACAGTCCCTGCTGCTATAAGTCTTACAGTAGAAGACTTGGGGCCTCATGCAGTGCTCTAAACTGCTGAAGTCTTTGTTCTTCCGGGGTACCTGGGTTTGATTTCCAGTGCCACATGGTAGCTCACAGTCATCTGTAACTTCAGTTCTGGGGGATCTGTCTTCCTCTGGTCTCTGTAGGTGCTATGTGCATGTGGTATATAGACATACAGGCAAAACAGCCAAATGCATAAGTAAAAATAAATCTTAAAACAGTTTTAGGGTTCAGATATTAAGAGCACTGGCTGCTCTTCCAGAGGTCCTGAGTTCAATTCCCAGCAACCATATGGTGGATTACAACCATCTGTAATGAGATCTGGCGCCCTCTTCTGACCTGCAGGCATACGTGCAGGCAGAACACCATATATATGGAATAAAGAAATCTTTAAAAGTGACCTGAGGTCTAAGCCTTGCTGCCCAAGAGTAGGAAGGCACTCACCCCTGCTCTAATCCTGCCTGAGATGAGAGCCAGGATTTGAAGGAAGTAAGGGAGGGAGGGAGGGAGGGAGGGAGGGAGGGAGGGAGGGAGGGAGGGAGGAAGGGAGAGAGAGAAAGGAATATTAATCTAAGGGCTTTACCTAGCCTCACAACTCACCTCAAACACTCAGGTCTTTCCTGCCACTCAAACAGTCCCCGCAGGTTCCCAGACACTGCTCTGCCTCAGACATGATGCTTTTGCACACACCTCCCAGGAAGGGCCCAAACTCTGCTGCACTCTCTCTTCAGCCTGCCTACAGCAAGGCTTCCCTTCCTGCATGCTTGAGGACTTAGCACCTTCTGCCTTCTGCTATGGTCACCCAGTTTGCCTCTTTTTTTTTTTTTACATGAGCTATGATGGATGGTTTATTTGCCTTTCCGGGCTTTGATCTTCCTCAGATAGAACTCCAGCTCCTTGCCTTCTAGCACATAGCCATCTGCTCTGCCACACTGGCCTGGTCTTGAGGCGATACAGGCCAGAAGCTTGCCTTGCTGGAACTGCTCCTCCAGAAGACTGCTGATCTTGGCGTTCTTTTTCCTTTCATCGTATTTCTTCTGAATTTTCTTTGATCGTTTTTTGTTTAATATTTCTTCCTCCTCAGGAGTCAGCTTGGCCCCCTTCTTGCGGCCCAGGGGCAGTGCATAGTGGGACTCGTACCACTGTCGGTACGGGGTGCTGTCAATGAGCACGATGCAGTTCTTGACCAGAGTCTTGGTGCGGACCAGCTCGTTATTGGACGCATTGTAGACGACGTCAATGATCCTTGTCTTGCGAGTACAGCACTCAGAACCCCAGGAAAAGTTCCCCACGTCCAATCTTAGGGCACGGTACTTCTTATTGCCTCCTCGTACACGGACCGTGTGGATGCGACGAGGGCCAATCTTAGTGTTAGCCGCAGGCCGTCCCAGCTCATACTTCCGCTTCTTGTGGTAGGGCTTTCTCTTGCCCCCGGTCTTGCGGCGCTTGTGCCAGTTGTCCCGAGAGATGCCCATCGCTCGGCGCTGGTAGGAAAGAGGAAGCGCAAAGCTTCACGGTCCGGTTTCTAAAACTCAGCCCCGCCTTCTTTCCCCAGTTTGCCTCTTATCCCCTGACATCAGCTCTGTGGACTCTGGATTCGTGGGCCCTGGATCCACTCATCTTTGTATCTTCATCAGCACCAGGTGTGGGGTCTAATTGAGGATCGCTGCTTAACTCTTGTTGAGTAGATGGATGAGTGGATGAATGGGTTTGATGGAAGGACAGAACATCGTCTAGCAAGGGGGAGGCTGGAGGAAGCAGAATTGTTTTCTCCATATAAGAAATGAACAGAGCTTTGGAGAGTCCGGAGTCAAAAAAGCTGGTGTCTAGGGGAGAGATAAGAGACAAACTGGTCCGAAAGTGCTAGGAAATTCAAGTATGTGGGCGAAGAAACCTTGCAATAGGCAAGATGATGAGCAGGGTACAAAATGGCTAGTAAACGCAGCAGGAATCTGGGTTAGAAGAAACGGCAAGGGGATTTTTTAAAAGGAGAGTTTAATAAACGCACCTTGGTTCGGAGGGTGAATGCGATGGCGTCATCTCTCACCATCATCCTCAACCTTTAGCTAAGTCAGCTGCACCCTCGGGGACCACGTCCTAAGAAAAACAGCTGTGTGATGCACGTACAGTGAAGCCAGAGATGGGTAAGGGAATCTATCTACCCACAGAGTTCGTTCTGCAGAACTGGGTCTCACAGTCTGGGAAAAGAGGGAAAACTCAAGGCACCATTCCCCTGGAGTCCATGGGAACATCAATGACACACCAGGTGTGGTGATGCATGCCTGTAACCCCAGCTCTAGGGAGACTGGAGCCACCTAAGCGAACGAGACTCTGCCTCAAAAAGCATAGAAAAGCCACTTTTAATGACCGTCTCACAGAATGGCCTCAGAGTCCTTGGAGGCTCTTTCAATTTATGGGCCGTGTTTCCCAAGGACCTTTTCAATCCCATATCACCTGATGGGGCCCAGGGTAACATCTAGAAGTTTCTAGCTCTTGTCACCATCCTGCAAACTGACCTAGTGGGAATGGGCAGGAAGCTAAGCAATAAAAAGACTTAGTCTCCACCCCTAGTTCACAAGTCTGTGTGGAAATTCCACTATATCTGCCTGGGCTGCTGTGCAGGGAGGCGAAACCACCCCTGCCCTCACCCTCTACCCCCAACTCTACCCCCCACTCCCACCCTCCACTCCCCACCCCACCTCACTCTTGGAGCCTATGCATCTTGTCTGTCTTGGGCACTGTTCAGATCTGGTTCATTTGAGCATCTTTAGTTTCCCCTGCAGGCTTTGTTGGAGGATAGAGGAGGGGATGTCTGCCTGGATGTGTGGAGGTTGTAGGAACAGACGGCAGGCAGCTGGCTTAAAGAAGCAATGACAAGGAACAAAGACAATCACAAAGCGAGATCCTGAAACAAAATTTCTCAGGACAGAACAGACAGAGCTATTTATAGCGCTGTAAAACGCCATCACCCCATAAAGTTTAACAGTTCCTCGAAGTGCAGCAGGGTGCAGGCCAGTGATAGCCTGAGAGATAACTAGGTCCCTTTTCCACAGTCAAGCTCACAGCAGAGACGATGGTTTGCACTGCCCGTGAGGGCCCTGAGTCAACAAGAGAAGGCTACGTTGGATTGTGTTGGTTGCTAAGTATTGCACAAGTCCCTGGGGCTTTGCATGGCGGTTACTATATTCATCAGTACAGTTGTGACCCAACCAGCCCCTCAGAAGAGCAGGCCTGTTGTCAGTCCCTCATAGGAAGAAGGGGTGGGGGAGGGACTGGCAGCTAAAATTCTAGCCACTCCTGCCTGAACTCCACCCAGCGATATGGAATTCTGACCCCTCTGCAAGTGTCCTCAGGAGGGTCTTAGGTCCAAAGGAGGTCAAGGTTAGATGAAGGGGAAATCCCATCTATGCAGTTTTGAGGGGGTTGTCACCAGTGCCAAGGTGGGGACATAGCGGGAACATAGCAGTCATGTAGATGGTTAGGTTACCCAGGTTCCTTTAAGTAACCTCAGATAAACCTACTGCTTCACCAAGCTAAACACAATGAAATTTCTTTGATCTGTGGTTTGTGGCTCTGTCTGGAGTGACTGGATGTGTGTTCACATCTCCCCTGGAAAAGTTAGCACTAAGGACGCCATAAGCAAGGCATTTTTTTTATTGAAAAAAAAAATCCTGCCTCTTCCCAGCCTCCCATTACCCTCCCCCTCCTCCCGCCCCTCTCCCCCTCTCCCCACTCCTCTCCCCCTCCCTCTCCAGTCCGAAGAGCAGTCAGGGTTCCCTGCCCTGTGGAAAGTCCAGGGTCCTCTCCCCTCCATCCAGGTCTAGGAAGGTGAACATCCAAACTGGCTAGGCTCCCACAAAGCCAGAACATGAAGTAGGAACAAAACCCCATGCCATTGTCCTTGGCTTCTCATCAGCCCTCATTGTCCGCCATGTTCAGAGAGTCCAGTTTTATCCCATGCTTTTTCAGTCACAGTCCAGCTGGCCTTGGTTAGCTCCCAATAGATCAGCCCCACTGTCTCAGTGGATGGGTGCACCTCTCGTGGTCCTGACTTCCATGCTCATGTTCTCCCTCCTTCTGCTCCTCATTGGGACTTTGGGAGCTTAGTCCGATGCTCCAGTGTGGGTCTCTGTCTCTATCTCCATCCATCGCTAGATGAAGGTTCTATGGTGATATGCAAGATATTCATCAGTATGGCTATAGGATAGGGTCATTTCAGGTTCCCTATCCTCAGCTGCCCAAGGAACTAACTGGGGACATTGCCCTGGGCACCTGGGAGCCACTCTAGGTTCATGTCTCTTACCAACCCTAAGGTGGTTCCCTTAATTAAGTTATGTGATTCCCTGCTCCTCTATCCAACCTTGTTTTATCCCCATTCATTCCGTTTCCCCAAGTTCCCCCCATCCTCCCCTTCTCACTTTTCTCTCCCCATCTCCCCTTACCCCCATCCCACCCCACCCCCAATTATTTGTAATAGCCAGAACCTGGAAACAACCTAGATGTCCTTCAATGGAAGAATGGATGAAGAAAGTGTGGAATATATACACATTAGAGTACTACTCTGCCATAAAAAACAATGACTTCTCGAATTTTGCATGCAAATGGATGGAAATAGAAAACACTATCCTGAATGAGGTAACCCAGACCCAAAAAGAGGATCATGGGGTGTACTCACTCATAATTGATTTCTAGCCATAAATAAAGGTTCTATAATTTGTGATCCTAAAGAAGCTAAATAAGAAGGTGAACCCAAAAAAAAACATATAGTTATTATCCCTGCTGTGGGAAATAGACAAGATTGCTGGACAAAAAATAAGCAAGGCATTTTAAACAGTTATAAATGATATCAAGGTTAATCAGCAAGGTTACACAGACCTGGGTTCAAATCTAGTCCCGGTCTAACAAGACCAGTGACATACATAGTCATGACGGCCCTCTGAGCCTGAGCTCCCTAAACTGCCCACCAAGAACAGAAAGAGCTCCCTCCCAGAATTGCTGAGCAACTTAAAGAACACAATGTAGGGCTGGGAGATACCTCAGTGGGTAAAGAGCTTTCCATACACACATGAGGACCTGAGTTCAAATCCTCAGAACCTGTGTGTGTGTGGAGGGGAGGGTGGATATAGTGGTCCATGCCTATGATCACAGTCCTGGGTTGTAGACATATGCAGATATCTCATTAACCAGACAGCCTAATCTACTTGGCGAGTTCTGAGCCAGATGAGAGATGCTGTCTCAAAAAGAAGAAAAAAAAAATGTGACTGATCCCTAAAGAACAAAAGAAGTTAACTTCTGGCCTCCGCACATACATGCACACGTGTGCACACACAATAACTGACGGAAACCAGCACATGCATGGCCCTCAAAAGCTTGGTTGTGAACCGATAAGGAAACGTACAGATCGAAAGCCTGCAGCCCCTGCCACGGTACAGGCCGCCAAGCACTGAAGGGGTCGTATTGCTACAGAGCCCTGGGGCTCCCACTGCCATGATTCTCTGCGGCTCTCGATTCCGAGGTCTCCTTAGTGAGGACTTCTCTAACCCTTAGCACCCCCAGGACGATTCCTTTATCCCCCTCCGCACTCCCCAAACTTCTGCTTATCAGGTATGTTGGCCAACTGAGACAGCCTTATAAAGAGAAAAAGAGTTGTCTGGGCTCACAGTCCAGCCCATGCTGCCTCTATTGCTCTGCCCCTATGGCAAGAAGTCGCTTCCAGTAGAGCAAGAGTCACAGCAAAAGCTAGAAGAAGAGGCGGAGGTTCCACTGGGACACAGCCTCAGTGGCCAAGCAACCTCCCACAAGGCCCCATTTCTCAGTTTCCACAACCTCAAAAGCACCGCCCTGGGAGACCAAGCCTTGGGGCCTTTGGAGGGTGCTAAGGATCCCAGCCATAGCATCGTGTGTTCTTGCCCTTGTGGAGCCAGGATCGGCTGAAAGGCCAGCATATGCTGTACACTCAGGCAGACCAGGCTCAACTCCAGCTTTTGCCTGTGTGCTTTTCTTTCTATAAAAGAGAATAATAAAATATCAAAAAAGACAAATTAAAACCTTTTAAACATAATATTTACATGTGTGTGTTTCATGCAAACAGAACAGGCAAATGTCTTGAGTGAAGGAGCTAGAGAAATGGCTCAGAGGTCCAGAGCACATACTGCTCTTGCAGAGGATCCAAGGTTAATTCCCAGCACCCACATTGGGTAGCTTGCTGTGGGACAATGGTCTGTACCCTGTCACTTGTAGCCAGGCAGGAAGTATAGGCTGGGTGACCAGGCAGGAAGTAGAGGCGGGGCAACAAGAATTCTGGGACGAGGGAAGTTGCAGTCAGCAGTCGTCACCCAGACACAAAGGAACCCAGACACAGAACAAGCAAGATGTGGCTGCCTCGCTGAAAAAGGTACCAAGCCACTTGGCTAACATAGACAAGAATAATGGGCTAATATAAGATGTAAGAATTAGTTAATAAGAAAAGCGTAATCTAGTAGGCCAACCAGTTTATAATTAATGTAGACCTCTGTGTGTTTATTTGGGAATGAACGACTGTGGGACCTGGTGGGACAGAAACCCCACTCAACAATAGCTCACAACCAACTGTACTCCGGCTCCAAGGATATGACACCTTCTTCTGGGTCCCCAATAGCATTGTACTTGGGTGCATATACCCACAGATGTACAGACATGAACATAATTTTAAAAAATAAAATCTTTAAAAATGTGTTATGAACAAAAACAGACATGCTTATAGAAGTATTGAGTAGGCCAATGAATCACAAGCCTTCCCACAAGGCTGTGTCTGTTACCTTCAAGGACCTGGAGGTGGGAGGAGCTTGTGGGGTGGGGAATTTTTGGTGGACTGTGAAGCCCTTTCTTGGGTTACAGGAAACCCTGACTTGTGACGGCACAGGGAAAGAATTCGGGGAAGGAATTCCCTCTGCTGTCCTATACAAACACACTCTGCAGCAGGACTAGACCCCTCCTCTCTGTAGGAGATCACTTGTTCCTATATTTTCTTTTCTCTCTCCTTTATAGGACAATAAATCACTGAGATGTAGCATGACTTCAGAAGTCAAAGAGGGCTCTGGGGGATGAGAGTGCTTGCGTGCAAGCCTGCTAGCCTGAGTCTGGATCCCAGAGCCCATGTGAAAATGCTGAATGCAGCAGCTGGCATCTGTACTCCCAGGGCTTTCCCAGGGAAATGGGAGGCAAGACAGAGAAAGCCCCCTCAAAAGAAGGTGACTGGGACTTGTGCTCTGACCTCCACATGAACACTGGGTCATGTATGTGCCCACACTCACACACACACACATCATCCCCACAAAAGACACGAAAGCCAAAGGGGCATTGTTTACATTTTTAGTTTGTTAATCTCTTGGGAGGGTGTTTCCAGGTCAACCTCGGGTGTCAGTCCTCACCCTCACCTTGTTTGAGACAGGGTTTCTTGCCCACTGCTCCCTACACCAGGCTAAGGAGCCCTGAGGCTTCCAGAGTGCTGGAATCACAGCTGTGTGCTACTGTGTGCAGTTTTACATTGCTTCTGAACTCGGGTCTTCACGCACTCACGGAAAGCACTTTACCCACTGAGCCAGTGTCCAGCATAAGCTTTCTAGCGGGCTCTATAGATCCTCACATCTGGAAACTCATGTTGTTCAGACCGCTGGTCCCACACTCTTGTGCATACGGGCTGCACTAATGGCTTAGTAAGCAAAGCAAAGAAAAGAAGTGAAAGTGGGACGGAGCTGTGCTTGGAGGGTCCACAGGGAGTGGGAGGGGATGAGCTGGGGTGGGTATGATCAAGATATTTTGTACATATGTATGAAATTATCAAAGGATATGTTGAAAATATTCTAAATTCTTTTCCTGCTAATTTCCCAAAGTTACAAGGTTAAAAGCTTACTCTATATAGTTTGAGGGTTATTTGAAAAAGTAAAAACTGTAAATTATTGTTCCTAAAACATAGCATTAGCACTAGAATTTCTTTGAATTAGGCAAAATATGTTCTGAAGCACGTGATTAATCAAAATAGGCAGATTGAGCAACCCAGGAGAAAGGTTTGCATGGCTTTAGTTCTCCCTAGAATGTGCATGATGACACCAGATCATTTATAAAAAGAAGATTTGGGCTGAGGTGTCATTCAGTGGATGCAGGTCTTGTCTAGCACACACAGAGCACAGAGCCTTGGGTTTGATCCTCAGCACCACATAAACCAAGCATGGGGCAGTGTGCCAGCAATCTTAGCACTTGGGTGCATGACGGCAGGTGATCACAAGTTCAAGGTCATCTTTGGCTCCATAGTGATTTTAAGGCCAGCCGGATACACATGAGAATTCATCAAAAAGAAAGGAGGGAGGGGGGACGGAGGGAGGGAGGGAGGGAGGGAGGGAGGGAGGGAGGGAGGGAGGACATTGTTACAGAGCAGAAGGATGAAACAGAGGACATCTGTGAGTCTAAACTGTGATCCACAGAGTGGCATCTGTGACCCACAGAAGCCCCCATTTGTCCTTCTCAACCCCAGCCTTTGAGCCGATCTGAGCACAGTTGTGCTGCGCTGTGTTTTCCTTTCAGAGACCAGCTGCCTCAGTCACTTAGAAACGGAGGAGCGAGGGCTAGCATGGTAAGGTGTCTAATTTCAGAAACGCATTTGTGCTAGGAGTCGTTCAACAGCAGGTGGCCCAGTGTCCCCAGACTACCCAAATCCAGGACAAGTGGCCCTGTCACTCCTCAGTCATCCATCTCCCTGGGCTTATCTGCAAGTCATCATGGAGGCTGAAGAGCTGTGGTGGTCATGGCCACCCAGTGCGCTCAGGATCTCACACTTCCCCCTGCCCAGCAGTCCCTGGGCTACAGCTCCTATCCCTTGTCACCAAGTCCTCACGATGAGCTCAAAATCACCCAGGGGATGAACCAGGAATGGTTTGGCCCTGCTTGTCACCTGTCTTTCTGGCCTGGCAGTGGCCAACACATGGGGACAGAAAAAGACTGGTTTGCTTCTCTGTGAAAATGATGGCAACTGCGAGGGCCAGGCACAAATCCACTGAGTGTCTGTTAGATCAAGGTGCCTCCCTACAGTGGACTGAGTGATACTTGGCTAAGCCTGTTTGGAAAACTAATGTCTCTCTCAGCTGCTAGCCACCACCACTTGAGCCTTGGTACCCAACGGTAGTGATCTCTCACACTGGGCACGTGGAGTCTGAGGCTATGGACCTGGGATCCTCTCCTATACGTCTCTCCCTTTGGAAAGAGCCAGTAGGAGAATGTCAGCAACAGCCGTGGTGGGAACACTTGGAGACATTTGAAGAAGGGTTTCATGGGCAGAGGTGAAGAGTCTTTGGTGAGACCCGTGCTTAGTCAGCAAGGTCCTGGTTTCATTTTGTGACCAGGAATTTCTCACGAGGCTACAGTCCAGTGCTTGCTGCGACTCCAAAGATTCGTCTCCAAGACTGGCGAGTCCTCACTGACTCCTGGCCAGGGCTCTGGAGTTTCTCTCCATATGGAGTTTTCGATGGGGCTCCTTTAAAAACAAAGCCTTTTAAATCCCTTCTTATCTATTTATTATGTGTGTGCCTGTGGAGGGGGCAGGCAGACCACAGCACATGTGTGGAGGTCAGAGGACAACTTTTGGGAGTCAGTTCTCTCCTTTCATCAGGGGGCCACCAGGAAAGAGCTTTGTCTACTGAACCATCTGCTGGTCCTACACGACTTCTTAAATGTCTTTATATGTTGCTTCTTCAACATATAATCGCACTTCCTCCATATCCCTCTGCAGAGCTCAAACAGGCTGAACCTTCCAAACAGAGTTTGCCTTAACTCTGTGAGTGAGGTAAGAGGAGACAGAATACAGGGTTATTAATTATTCAACATTTGCTATGTATTCACAAATATTTAATGGGCTAGTGTGGTGTGCCAGGTCCTGTGCTAGCAGAGGGGAACCAGGTGGGAAAGGGCTAAACCCTAACCTTGGGGACTGATAAACCCTGGTGCCAAACTTATGGTCCAGGGGTCCTCAGAAGCAGCACCCACCCATCTCTGCCTTCCAAAAATTTATAGGTTAGAGCTGGGATGTAGCTCTGTTGACAGAGTGATTGCCTAGCATGCACGAAGCTCTGAGCTGATCCCCAGCACTGCATAAACTAGGTGAGATGGTGCACACCTGTGATACCTGCACTCTGGAGGTAGAGGCAGAAGGATAAGGAGTTCAGTGTCATCCTTAGCTACAAAGCATGTTGGATATCAGCCTGGGCTACATGAGACCCTGTTTCAAACAAAAGTTTCAAAGCTAAGCCAACATAATTTACTGTCCCATGTGAGCTAGGACTCCCACAAGCTAAAAGTTCATGGGAACAGACATGATTAATAAGGAGTTGTCATGGAAATGGAATGTCGTTAATTATGCAATGTGAAGCTGTTCAAGGTCACTTCCATCAGCATTACATCACGAAACTCGGCACAAGAGGCTCCCACTAAACACTGTCTGCGAAGCAGCTCATGTTATCAATCTGTGTGTGCGACAGTCTCTGCCCACAGCAGGATGTCTGAGCATGTATCTCAACCTAATGCACATTTGGCGCACACCTTTTGAGATGTAGTTGCAACCAGACTGTTGTCTAAGGGATGGGCAAAGCCCTCTACAATCCCACAAAGGGTGTAAGATGTCAGTAAGAACTTATTGCTGCATAATGAACCAACCCCAAATGTACCAGCTTGCTATGATTTTTGTGGGTGGGGAACTCCAGAGCAGCTCAGCTACAGGCCCTGCCTCAGGGTCTCTCATTAAATCACAGTCCTGTCTGCTGGGGGCTGTGTCTGAATGCATTCTGGGCCTCTGGTGTCTGTATCCACACCAGGATGGGCTCCTATGAATGGCAAACCAACACGAATATCCAGAGGCCTCAGTTTCTCTCCACATGGGCCTTTCCACGGGGCTTCTTTTTATTATATGTGTTTGTGTTTACAAATGCACACATGCTCATGTATGTGCACATGCATGTGAAGTGAAGACCAGAGGATAGCCTTGATTGTTATCCCTTGGGTACTGTCCATCTTGGGATTTTCTTTTTGTTTTTGTTTTTGTTGTTGTTGTTTTTAGAGACAGAGTTTCTCTATGTAGTTCTAGCTGTTCTTGAACTCACTCTGTAGACCAGGCTGGCCTCAAACTCACAGAGATCTACCTGTTTCTGCCTCGTGAATGCTGGGATTAAAGGCATATGCCACCACTGCCTTGCCCATCTTGGTTTTTAAAGACAGGGTTCTTCGTTGGCTTAGGACTCACCAAGTAAGCCAAGTTGACTGTCCAGCAAGCCTCCAAGGATCCACCTGTGCCTACCTCCCAGGGCCTGAGATTACAAGTATGTAATGCCTGGCTTTTTACATGGGTCCTTGGGGTCAAACAAGTTTTTATGCTTGAATAGCAGGCGCTGACTGCGCTGTCTCCCCTAAAGACCTTCTTAAGTGTCTTTGTGATGTGACATAGACTCCCCCTGAGTGAGTACCACAAATGACAAAGCAGTACCTTTTAGGACCTAGCCTCGGTCCCAATTGTCACCTCAGCTATACTCAACCCCTCACACAGACATCGCTGGTTTTAGGGGGGAAGAGTTTTTGCAGGGGTTACTTGGAGGCACAGGCCCTTCAATGCCGGGGTTCCTCCAGCCTCCATCCTAAGGCCCACTTCCCACTCTGGATAGCTCTGCAAGGCAAGGCTATTCATCCCCGTGCCAACATTTACAGTCTTTAAACCGGTGCTTCATTTTTAAACCTATGCCTCTAGTGAGGTCTCTCTGGAGTGTCAGACCCACAGAGCCAACTGCTCAGTGACTGCAGTGACTACTTCAGTTAGACGCCAATCTCCCTGTGTTGAAAACAGGATTTATTGCTTCCTGCCTCACACTGCCTCCTGCTCTGCATTCCCTCATCTCTGTCTTTAGTCACTTGTCCAAGCCAGAAGCCCGGGCATTAATTGTCCTTGACACCTCCCTCTCCCTGGGCTCTTACAGCCGTCAGTTGCCCTGCCCTGAGCATCCTGCTTCTAAGGCATCTTTGGAATCTGCACACTTGGCTCCACATCTTCGGTCATTTCTCACCATTGTTATCTCAACAGCCTGCCACCCCCAGCCCCCAGCTTCAATATTTCTCACATTCACTTGATCACTTCTGTAGTATGGGATACTTAGGTTTTAGGCACATAATTATACATTTTTTTAAAAAATGTAGGATTGGACTCGTGAACAGGTCTACAATCCCAGCTATTTGGAAGGCTGAGGCATAGCTCTCATAAGTTCAAGGCTAGCCTGAGTACTTAGTGAGCTCTTGTCTCAAATACATTTTAAAAATTCATGGACTGGGAGTTGGTTCAGTTGGTAAATGTTTGTATAACAGGAACCTGAGTTTGAAGCCCAGATTTGGTGACACGTGTCTGTGTTCCCAGCAACGGTTAGATCTGGAGGAGAGAACAGTGGATCTTGGAAGCTGACAGGCCAGCCAACCTGACCTATGTGGTGCAGCTCCTAGCCAATGAAAGATCCTGTCTCGACCAAAAGGCCACCCAAGAACTGACTCCTAAGGTTGTCCTCTGAGCCTCCATATACACACACCGTGCACAAGCGCACCTTCCATCCCCATGAACATGCACACACATCTCACACTCATGCATAATAGTAAAAAAGGGGGACTGGAAATAGAGGGAGCTCAGTGAAGGAGCCCTAGGCTTAATCTCCAGTATGGGGATAGGGGAGGGAGCTTGACTACTTGTATTCTATGTTAGCTTGAATTTTGCTTACATGATTTTAATGTACTGAGAGCAAAGGTATGCTTTCAGTATCTACCTAGGAAAGGACATGCCATTCCTCTGGCAATCAAAGCCCCACATCCCAAAGCTGACCACTTCCGTCACCCACCCACCAGTGGCAGTCACGTCTTCCTTCGCTCTCTTCAAAGCTAGCCATTCCTGTGGATAAAGCATCAGACCGAAAAGGCCCTCTTTCCAGCGGCTCGGTGCCCATGTGCCACACCCCACCCCTCCCAAATCACATCTGATATCTTATTCTAGGCCTCCAAGTCTTTCCATGCTGCTGCTGGGTTATCCCAGTGCATCCCCTTCCTAACTCCAAGTCCTCAGCCTTTGGTAGAAGCACACCTTCACAACCATCCAGTCCACAGTGGTCTCATCTCTCCTGCACTTAGAGTCCGACTGCCTTCCCTGACAATGGTGTTTAATCATCCCTCAGCTCGAGATCTATAGTTCAAGCTGTAGCTATCCTCAGCTGTATACACCTGCTGTCTCCCCATACAGACTACAAAGTCCTGGAGAAACAGAATCATATTATACATTTCCTCTCCTAGGCTATGTAAGTAGCTCGGGGCTAGTTAAGATCCTGCTCAGCTTTGAACTCTTTCTAGAGGATGCTGGGGATTAAGACTCGAAGCTCACAGCTGGCTCTGAGAAGTAAATGAGAAACTGTTGTGGTTCGAATGCGAAATATGCCACCCCAGAGAGCTCATATGTTTGAGCACTTGGTCCCCAGCTGGTGACTCTGCTCTGGGAGGTAATAGATGTTAGGTCTCAAACTCAGGACAACCCGCTGAGGTGCCTAGTTAACATATCAAAGTGAACACTGGCTGCCAGGCTCTCCCAGCATCTCTCAGTACCTGTTACAGAGTCAACCTGGCTGGCATACCCTACCCCCTACCCTAATCCTCCCTTCCCAGCCTCTAATTCCTATAGAACCTCAGCCATTTTGGGCACATGGTCTCTTGTCCTCTTGGTGCTCTTGGTTTCTTGGTCTCTGGGCTCCCAGGTACTCTCTTTGTTCCCTCTTCTCTCCCTCTCTCACCTCACTCCATGGCCCTGTTCAGTCTGGACCACTCCAGATATCTCTGGTTTTTTTCTCCCTCATATACGCAATAAACCTCCTCCTCCACCATACGTAGGAGCAGTCAGGTCCTCATTTCTTTTCATTCAATAGAATCTGGACATGGAGTCTAGACAAAGGGCAATAGGGGTGGGACTAGGGAGTTACAGTCACCCTAGTTCTCACCCGAGGTCTCTTCCTGGTCCACGTGAGACACAGTACCACATTGCCTCCAACACCCTGCCTTCTGCGCCACGATGGGCTGGATCCCTCTCAAATCCTGAGTCAAAATGAACTCTTCCACCTTAATTTGCTTTTGGTCACAGTTAGAAAAGGGAACTAAGGACTAAAGGCTGCAGTGGCGTTCACACAGTACCTGACGTGCAGGAAGCGTCCAGTGAACAGGGGTCCCCACTCCCCAGCATCTACTCCAGAGCTGTGAGCACACTAAGTCCTGGATAATTTCCTGCAGGTGAATGGCTAAGAACAAAGGACTCAATCAGAGAAACCCACACCGAGAGACACAAGAGAAGCCTGTCGGAGAAATCAAGTAGCTTCCTTGGCTAGCCCAGGCAAGACATTCTGCCTGAGGAGAGACTTGGGGTGGGGGATGCAGGGGAAGGAGGAGGGGAATCAACGTGACTTGGCAATGAGATCATGAAATATTGACTAATAGGAAATCAAGCTGGATTTAGGTGTTGCTGCTGTGGGCAGCTGATCTTTGTATGTTCAACTGAATTTGTCATCTGTCAAGATTCCCAGAAGACCGTGGGAGGCACATGTTTCTTATAAAGGGAAAATAAATTCTTACAGAAACCAGGTCTCACTGGTGTAGGCTTGGCTCCCGGCTCCTCAAGGAATGAGAATTAGGGGGCTGGGGAGATTGCTCAGTTGGTAAAGTGATTTCAAGGCAAGCATGAGGACCTGGGTTCGAACTCTAGCATGTGTGTATAACAAGCCTGGCTCCATACACACCCGTAATCCCAGTGTGGGAGACAGCGGATCTTTGAGGCTCACCATCCAGCACATTCTATTGAGATCCGATGTTCAATGAGAGACCCTGCCTCAAAAAATAAGATGGGGAGCAATGGAGGAAGATACTAACACACACTTCATGCAATGCATGGAGATGCACGTGCGTGCGCACACACATGCACACAAAATGAAAATACGTTGGTCTAAGGGCCTATGCACTGTCATTGGTACTTGTAGAAAGGCTGGGGCTTCTAGAGGCTGGGGAGATGGAAAAACACACTTGCTGAACAAGCGGGAAGACCTGAATTGAATCCCCAGCACTTATGTAAAAACATGGCTCACATGCCTTCTTGGCAAATTCCAGGTTCAGTGAAAGCCTGAAGGTAGGTAGAATAGATAGATGGAGAATACCACTGATCTTTGGCCTCCACACCTCTGTATACACCTCACGCACACGCACACACACACACACACATATGCACACACATACACACACACGCATGCATCCATGCACACACACACACATGTATGCACATGTTAGGGACTGAGAGGAAAGGGTATCATGTTCAGATACTGTTTGGCTTCCCAGACTCAGCTACTGGGTGTTTGGTATAAGGAGCTGGGTCAGCAGCTGGGGTGAAATTTCCAACTAAACATCGGGTTCATGGCAGTAGCTGAATTCTCTGTGGAGGGAATGACCTGTGGCTGCCTCTGTCAGTAGGGAGATTAGTCTCCCTCCTCCCTGTTAACCGCAGGGAAGGGTGGAGGTGACAGAGATTTACCTGGCTTTCTTTTGACCCCTTTCTTCACCCCCTTCTCCCCTCTCCAACAACATCATTGACTGGCCTTTCTTTGGGAAAAAAAAAAGGCAATCATAATCAGGGCCCTCCTTGGCATACTGATATTCCACAAGTCTGTTTGGAGAGATTTACCCTCCATGACCACAAAATGCTAAATCTGGAAGGCAGGTCACTTGGAAGGCAGGTCACTTGGAAGGCAGGTCACCTGGAAGGCAGGTCACCTGGAAGGCAGGTCACTTGGAAGGCAGGTCACCTGGAAGGCAGGTCACCTGGAAGGCAGGTCACCTGGAAGGCAGGTCATCTGGTTCTAGAATTCCTCATGTGAGTGTGGAACCTAAGGGATCTGCCAATAGAACTCTCGGAGTCTATTGATTTAGATATTAAAAAACGGGGTAGTGGTGTGCACCCCTTTAATCCCAGCACTCGGGAGGCAGAGGCAGGCGGACCTCTGTGATTTCAAGGCCAGTTTGGTCTACAAAGCAAGTTCCAGGACAGCCAGAGCTGTTACACAGAGAAACCCTGACTCAAAAAGCAAACAAAAAAGCCCCTGAAATTTATCATTTCTTTCAGTTATTGTTTATGAATGAAAGCAACACATTCCAGTCTTGGTGATTGTGTGACCTTTTACCAAAAGAAATATTAATTTTTTAGATTTGTGTGTGTATGTGTGTGTGTGTGTGTGTACATTCACATCAGCACAAGTGTGAATGTAGATACTTTCCAAGTACAGAAGAGCACATCAGATCTCTGGGGCTGGAGCTACTAGTAGCTCTGAGCTGGGAATCAAACTCAGGTTCTCTGCAAAAGTACTATCAGTTTTACCTGCTAAGGCATCTCTCTCTCCTGCCCCCATAATTCTCTTTGTATCTCACTACGGTTACTGCAAATTTCCTAAATTATAATGTACTTCTCATTCCCCTCTTTCTTAGACAGGGTCTCAAGTAGCCCAGAGGCCTCCCATTTCCTTTGTAGTCAGGGAAAGTCTTGAACTGGTCCCTCTGCAAGCGTGAGCAGGCCTGCAGCACCCACCAAGTTTGCTTTGGACAAACCCAGAGTTTCATGGGTGCCAGGGATCAAACCCAGAGTTCCATGGGTGCCAGGCAAGCTCTCTACTGTGAGCTACATCCTGGACCCTATTTTGGTTTCTTGCCCTTTAAGTTTTCTTTAAGGAACCCATTCATAGGTGTTGAGCCTGAAAAGAACTGGCTGCTGTTAGGCAGTCTCTGAGCATTTAGCAGCCAGATGGCTTCCTAAGATGACTCATCGCCCCAAGCCAGATCTCCACTGTGCCTCCGAGAGAGGAGGGGACGTGGAAACCCCCTCACAATTGGCTTCAGGGGTCTCTGATGCAGAAGAATTTGAGGTGAGAGGTCCAGGCCCAAGGGAGGGACGGTTTCTGATGAGGTCATGGAGAGGGAATGTCTCCCTGAGCAGAGGTGGGAGCCTGGGACAGCTGCCAGGAGCAGGGTCAGGAAGCAGGACAGACAGAAAAAGGAATTCGGCCTGAGGATTAGCCCTCTTTAGGGGTCTCAAGGAATTGCTTTGAAGTTTCGTCCCCAGGCAGGCTCGTCCTAGGGAAAAGACAAACAAAGGGCTTTTGTCTCCTCCTCAGCCTAGCAGAGGACCCAACCTTGCCTTAATGTGAGGGTCTGACCACAGCTGAGCCCTGCCACAGCTCCCAACACCCACACACCGCAGAGCTGCCTACACACCCGCTTTCTAAAGTTTCAGTGGAGCTTAAACGGTTTCTCAGAGGTTTCTTGTCGACTCATGTTTTAAAAGGGGGATTTTAGAGACGGTGCCCTGGGGATCTAAGGTGTTTTGTGTTGTTTTTACATCCTGAGAATTGAACCCAGGCGAGCGAGCGTTCATGGCCCCCTCCACCTCAAGCTACACAGTCTAGCGGGATCTAGGATTTAAGCAAAGCGTCCAGCTGATTTTGGTATGCAGTCATGTTTCGTAGCTAGGATAACAAGGTGTGGTGACAGTTCATTTGTATTTTAGTAAATAAAGCTTGCCTGAAGATCAGAGAGTAAAACAACCCCACTGGTCAGCCTTAGAGACCAGGCAGTGGTGGCACACACCTTTAATCCCAGTAGCCACTCCAGTTTGCCATGGAAACCAGGTGGTAGTGGTACACGCCCTTAATCCCAGCACTACAGAGGATTATAAAACGGGAGGAGACAGCTCTCAGCTCAGTCTCATTCTGAGGATTCCTGGAGGCAGGATCACCATTTCCGACTGAGGTAGAGGTAAGAGCCAGTAGCTGGCTGCTTTGCTTTTCTGACCTTCAGGTGGAACGCCAGTATCAGTCTCTGGGTTTTTATTAATCGCACTACACATGGGTACCCTTAATCCTGATGTTCAAAAGGCCTCTGAAACCAGGCCCAGTAGGGAACACAAACTGCAATAAGATACAATTAACAACAGATAACATGTTTCAAGATTATGTGTGTGTGCATGCATGTGTGTGTGCATGAGTGTGTGTGTGCATGCGTGTGTGTGTGCATGCGTGTGTGTGTGCATGCGTGTGTGTGTGCATGCATGTGTGTGTGCATGCGTGTGTGTGTGCATGCGTGTGTGTGAATGCTGTCTGTGTGTAGCTATCCAAGGATATGTGTTCGATCCCTTGAAACTAGAGCTACAGGTGGGTGCTGGGAACCAAACTTGGATCCTCTGGAAGAGCAGCACACACTCCTACCTGTAGAGCCATCTCTCCATCCCCAAAGCTGCCATTTCTTGGGTGTCTGTCATGTGGAGTTTAGACGAGCCACCTTTCAGTCGGCCTGCTGGCTCTGATCACTGCTTTGCAAACAAGAAAGTTGAAGCATACACATCGTCAATTAAGTGGAGGGGTAGAATTCAAACTGCCCTCTGTCAAATCCAACGTTTATGCAGTTGACCTGGAGTGACCCACTATCCAGTTTGCCAGGGACCAAGGGGGCTGCCCAACACATGGGACTTTCTTCACAAAAGCTGGGAGAATCATAGATGGATCAGATGCTGCCAAGACTGGGAAATTTTGGCCTGAGCCTGAAGCACCTGCACCACCTTTGACCAGACATCATTGAGCAAGTTCTCCGCCATGGGCTCCCCAGCCAGCAGCCTTGTCTGATTGTCACATAAGTCACACTTGTCACATGGGTGAGTAAGACAGCATCGATAGCCATGCCCATGTGTGCCCCACATTATCCACAAAGGCGGGCTGCATGCAGGTGCACCTGGGAGGAGTATATTGTACTGTCCAATTGGTACTGATTTCAAATCCAGAAGGGAAAACAACTGTTACCATCTCTTTGAGTAAATTACCAGCTGTTTCTTCCTCTGGGACTCATTCAATTCAATATCCTACAGCTGTCAGTCAAGATGAATTGTCTAAGTTCTCACCTGCATTTTATTCATTTTATTTAGTTTTGATAGTGAAAGTTGTAATACCATCTCCCATGACCACAAAGTACACAATAGAGGTCCCCACATTTGGGGATAATCTCAGGGTCAGAAGATCTGCATTGCAGTGACTAAGCCTCACCCTGGAAAAACTCCCTTTCTTGATCTAGAGATGGCTGCATTTATTGAAATAATTTTTCGTTGAATTTTTAACAACTACATACATGCATATAATGTGTTCTGTTCATACTCAGTCCTGCCATTACCCTCATGTGCCTCCCCACTGCTTCTAGCCCTCTGACCCAGCAAGTCTCCCTCTTCCGTGTGTGTGAGCATGTGTGTGTGTGTGTGAAAGAGAGTGTATGTGTGTATGAGCGTGTGTGTGTGAGCATGTGTGTGTGTGTGTGTATTGTGGAGGTGCCTGCATGTAGGGTGGGGGGATTGGGGGCGGAGGGGGAGTCCAGCTCTTACATCCTTGCTCTCTCCTCCACCAGGATGTTTCATGGGCCTTGGAGAGGGTGATACCGATGTCCCTTTCAGGCCTGTGAACTCACTTCTTGCATTTTTAAAGTTTTTTGCGTGTTTCCAGGTGAAGGCTTCAGTATTCTATTACTTCATTTATTGTGTTCTGCACCCACAACTAAACTCTATCCTGATCATTGAACTTATCCAATAATTATTTTGTCTGTTTGTTTGTTATTCAAGATAAGGTTTCTCTGTGTTTTTCTTTTCTTTGGCTGTCCTGGAACTCACTCAGTAGATCAGACTGGTCTTGAACTCAAAGAGATCCACCTGCCTCAATCTCCCAAGTACTGAGATTAAAGGTGTGCACCACTGATGTGGGAGGTTCTTCTGTATATGTGTTGCTTTTTATTGGTTGATGAATAAAGCTACTTTGGCCTATAGCAGGGCAGAATATAGACAGGCTGGAAGAGATATAGAGAGTAGGCAGTGTTAAGGAGATGCCATGTAGCTGCCCAAGAAGTAAAAGGAAACAAACCACAAGCCTCGTGGTAAAATATAAAATAATAGAAATGGATCAATTTAATACGTAAGAGCTAGCTAGAAATAATGCCTAAGCTATTGGTCAGTGTTGTAATTAATATAGTTTCTGTGTGATTTTATTGGGGTCTGGGTGGCCAGGAAATGAACAAGCAGTCTCTGTTTATACACCACCACTGCCCTGCCCAATAAGATTTGCAATTGGTATCTTCATAGCTGATTTTGCCTCACATCTGCTTGGTTTTTATTTTGCTGTACGAATTCTCTGAATCTCTCCCATGCACATTTCTTTCTCTGAGACATGGGCTTAGGGTTCCACCAGGCACCTCTCTGAGCATCCCTTCTCCTCCTGAGCTTTGGCATGGAGTCAGCTATGCCCCTAAAGCTGAACATGCTGCATTTCGCATTGAGGTTTCCCTCTCATATTGTATAACTCACTCCCCCTCCAGCAGTTTCCCTGGTCTTTGTCACCCCAGTTCACAACCAAGTCTCATGCCAGTGAGTCCAGGGTCCAATCGGGACCCAGGCTCAGCACTGTGAGAGAGTTGGGGTGGACATTGCCAAGGCCTCCTTCCTTCCCTCTCGCATCCTCAGAATGCAACTTTCTGGAAGAGAAAGCCCAAGCAGAGGTCACTGTCCTTCAGGCTCCTCTCATGGAAAGGATGCTCTAGTACCACGCAGTGGGCCTGGCTCTGCTGTCTGGGACAGGGCATCTGATTTCCCATTGTGCAAGGGAAACTCAGCTGGCTAGTGCTGCCTGCTTCAGACCAGAGCTCAATCAAGCCTGACTCCCCAACTGAGGGCTCAGTCCTCACTGTTTATTAAACACTGAGACTATCATATCTGCATATCCCTGTGCCTTTGAGCAGAGTCTCCCCCCTCCCCCCGCCGCCCACCTCATGTAGCCCAGGCAAGGCCCAGACTCATCATGTAGCCAATGATAACCCTAGACTTTTGGTTGCCCTGCCTCTACTTGCTAGGATTACAGGTGTGTGCCACCGTGCCCAGTTAATACAGTCCTAAGGATCAAATGTAGGACTTCGTGCTTGCTGGACAAGCATTCTGCAGAGTTACCACCCCTAACCTATGTAGCCTTTCTTCAGCCAACACTTAGAAAACAGGGTCATGAAAGAACAATCCTACTAAGCCATCTCATCCTAGGTATTTTGCTGGAGTCGAGCTTTAAAAGAAAATCAAAATCAAGAGCAATTCAAAGTTCTCAGGGATGTTTCCCTTGGCACTGAAAACAATAATTATAAGAACCAAGAAAATGCAATAGGAGCCATGGTTTGTTTATCTGTTTGTTTCAACATCATATTTTTATTTCTTCTTTGGAAATTTTCCATCATACACCCCGAACACACTCACTTCCCAGCCATCTCATATCAGTACCCCGACCACCACTAAAAAAAGTGCAATTTATCTTATCCATATACTCACTGGAGCATGGCCAAACTCTCAGTGGCCTGTCCCTTAAATAGACCTGAGTTCTTCCCCTCCTTCACCCCCGCCAGAAGCCATCAGTTGTGGAGAGCTACTCTTCAGCATCCTTATCACGCTTTTTTAAGAGTTCTCTACCGTAGGTTCCTGTTTGGGCTGTTATTTGGGGGGGGGGGTGAGGGTGGGGGTAGGATTGTCACAGAAGCCTTCTTTATCCCTCTTTCTCTACTGTGCATCTGCAATCATCAGTATCGCTGCAAGAGTAGCTTCCTTGTCCTTTACCATCAGTGGGGGCATGGATAGCGGATTCCACATGGTTTCTGGCAGCAGCACAGACCATAAACAGCCCTGTTTTAATGGTAATGTACCTGCCTTTCTAGACCAGGTCTAAGTCACAAGAGGTGGAACAGGGAAAGAAAGAGCCCTGTGTTTGACTCTTGTTGAGAATCAGTCGCTAACTTCGTGCATGAACCTGGGTACCAATTATCTCTCCATCTCTCCCCACTAAAAGGAGATCCCCCTCCAAAGTGGATCTGGTGGCACAGACTTATAAGCCCAGCTCCTTGGGAGGTGGGGGTAGGAGGATCAAAAGTCCAAGACATGCCTGAGCTACAGAATGAGTTTAAGGTCAGTTTGAACAGCTAAGTGAGACTCTGTCTCAAAATAAGAAAGAAAATAAGAGGGTCGCGGCTATAGCTCAGTGGTAGGTCACTTGCCTGGCATGTGTGAGGAACTGGGTTCTATTCCCAGAAGCACCAAGAAGAATGGGTAACCCCTCCCTGCCCAGTTAGAGGGGCCTGGGATTCTCTCACTAGTGTGGCCTCACATTCCCTGGAACAGAAGCAGGATCCCACGTGAGCCCCCACTCTCAAGGGCTCTGTGGTATTCTCATTTTTCTTCTTCCTACTATGGCCCAAACTTGAATTCCTCGTCAAGGCTTTAAGAAGTCTCACGGGGTGAAGGGTCTCCATGGGCCCAGTGTTTGCATTCCATGGTGAGTCCCCAAGAATGATCCTCAGCACTGAAGGGGGGGAACTGAGAGAAAGTAGGGTCAGTCTCTCTATTTCCCAGAGAAAGACACTACAGTTAGCAGTTAAGCAGTGTGTGCAGAATCGAGTCAGAGTGAGAAAGCAGCCCTACCTTCAACACAGTCCCACTCTCTTCTTTGTTCTGGGTGGGACCTCTGAAAAGCTGGCACCGTAAGGAGCAAGGGGATCTCTCTGTGTGCCCAATCCGCCTGCTCAGGACTTCAAAAAACATACAGGCCCTCAGAGCAAGTCTTCCAGTGGGCTGCAGCAGCCCACAGGGTGTTCACCAATGAGATCTATACACTCCACAGCTAGGCCAACTTCCACCCCCACCATCAAATCTTGCCAATGTGAGGTTTACTAAAATCACAGGGGCTCACCTTGTAGATGAAGTCTGATAACCTCCCTCCCCCTCCATCAAGGCACCCCAAGGCAGCATTAGAACCTGAGAGTGAATGTCTTTTGCCAAGGAAAACCGTTCTCAGCTTTCTGTTAAGGTCTTGGCCTCGTGACTTCTAGCCCAGGACAGAACTGCAAACCTGGCAATATTCCTCCTTACCACCCATGATGCTGTTCTGCCTGGAACACTTTCTCTCTTCAGTGACCCCGTCACCCTCCCTCTACCTATGCTGGGCAAGGCAGCCTGAAGGATGCTTTTACCCAATGGAGACGTTCATGCTTAAAAGAACACACACACACACACTAAAGCCCAAATTTGCACATATGCCTGTTGCTTATTGGTTTTCAGATTGGATGCTATAAAATTAAATACTAGGAAAAAGGTTTTAAAGTAAAAAAATTTAAATAAATAAAGGTTTTGGGATGTAGTTCCATTGGTAGAGAGCTTGCCTAGCATGCAAAATGGCCTGGGTTTGGTCCTCAGTTCTGCGTACTCTAGGTACAGTAGTAGCAAATACCTTATAATCTCAACCTTTGGGAAGCAGAGACTGGAGAATCAGATCGGAGGCAAAGCCTCAGCTACATAGCAAACTGAAGGCCAATCTGGGCCTCTCAGAGAATCACAAGGTACACTCATTTAAAAAAAAAATCTGAAACTCAATTGAGAGATGGGGGGAGGAAAAGGGAGAGGAAGAAAAGAGGAAGGGAAGGAGGAAGGGAGAGAGAGAGGAACGAACTTAAATTTGTCTATTCCAGCTGTTCCCACCATGACTGACCTTCACGCCCATCGTACCCAGTTCCTATAAACATCTTGCAGAACACATGTTGGAGACATAACCCTAGAAATACTCCTGTTGATTTTTATTGTTGTTATGATTTTTAATGGGGGGGGTGATCCTCAAAGGCCAGAAGAGGGCTTTAGGTCCTCTGGAGCTGCAGCTATGTGTGGTTGGAGCTGCCCGACACAGGTGCTGGGAGCTGAGCCTCAGTTCTCTGCAAAAGCAGTAAGAACTCATAGCCAGTGAGCCATCTCTCCATGCCCAAATCTTGTGTTTCTCTCTCCTTTCTCTTGTTTGTTTGAGACAGGTTTTTATACACCCTGGGATAACCTTGAACTCCCTATGAAAACAATAAATAACTTTGAAGTCCTGATCCTCCTGCCTCTACCTGTCAAGTTCTGGGATTCCTTTCCACACCCTGTTTATGAGGTGCTGGGAATCAGACCCAAAGCTTCATGTATGCTAGGCTGGCACTCTGCCAACTGAGTTCATGTCTACTCCTCCCCCATTATATATTTTCTGAGTGCTGCCTGATTCCTTCACAGCCGTAGCTGTGAGCAGTGTTCTAAGGGGAAAATGGGGCCAGTGACAGGCATCATTGGATTGTTCTGATTGTTTCCTTGGTGCTCCCTCCCTTATCTCCACGTACTCTTCCTCATACCTTTCCTAACTCCACGTACTCTTCCTCATACCTTCCCTAATCCCACATACTCTTCCTCATATCTCCATCCATAAACCCTCCCTCCCTGGTCCTGTTCTCTGAAAGCTACTGTATGCTCCTACATAGCCTCCTAAAAATCTGGGTTGAGCAGTAACCCTGGATTCACTGCTGTCAAGAGTTTGACATCTTACTCTCAGATGGCAAGTTGTTTTGTTTATTTGTTGTTTGTTTGTTTGCTTGCTTGTTTATTCATTTATTTTTAAGACATGGTCTCTTTACACAGCCCGTGAATGTCCTGGAACTCACTACATAGACTGGGTTGGACTTGAACTCAGAGATCTTTGCCTACCTCTACCAAAATGCTTTTAACCTTTTGAGAGGTAGCTCCATGGTGACAATGGAGAAGAAATCGGAAATGAGAGAACTGAGGTACAATGGTTCATTGAGAGATTTGATTCAGACACTCCATACTCTGCTACTTTGGTAGGGCAGAGCTGGGTACAGATCCTAACAGTTATTACACAATGCTCTCAATCATATAATGAGCTCTACAGTCATTTGGTCCCAAAACTCTGATTCCATGCTGGTCTGATAATTTTTTTTGTTTGTTTTGTTTTGAGATAGAGTTTCTCTGTAGCTTTGGAGCCTGTCCTGGAGCTAGCTCTTGTAGACCAGGCTGGCCTCGAGCTCACAGAGATTCGCTTGCCTCTGCCTCTCAAGGGCCGGGATTAAAGGCGTGCGCCACCACCTCCTGGCAATTTTTTTTTTTTACTTTTAAAAATACTTATGAAACACAGAGGCTCCAGGTCTAGCCCAGAGCTGGTATTGAACTGCTCTCAGGTGATCTCTGGAGGTTTAAGAGACTTAAGGGACAGGGACACACCTCTCTTCTTTCACACTTCGCAGGGCCAGGCAGAAGAGGACATCTGGCTTTGGAACCCTAAAAAAGTTTGTGTTGTTTGGTCATTCCATTTAATGAGGTGTTGGTGAGATGCTTGGTGCAAATTGAGAGTCCTGGGGCTCACAGCAGGACAATAATTGAAGCAGAATTCAGGACAGAAGGGGGGGATCATCAAACATCACTTGCAGAGGAGCAAATATGCTATTGAGAAACACACACATAATACATGTACACACATGTATACGTATATATGCACACATGCACATTATATAAGCACACATTTTATCATGGGTTTAATGACATCCTGACAATTTCTTCAGGCATTTGTCCTTCCCTACACCATACTTTTGTTCTGGATAAAAATCCTGACTTGCTCCAAACTAAAGACCCGTTCCCCAGAATACTGTATTCATTTAACATGGGTCTGTGTATTCAGCTTCATACTAAAGTGTTTCTGGGCATTAGGAAGACTGAGTTGAGCATCTCTGTCAGGCATCTTCTGAGATGGCCTAGTATGCTTTCTATTGCTATAATAAAACCCTGACTTAAAACAACATTGGGAAGAAAGGGTTTCTTTGAAGAAAGTCAGAACAGGAACCTAGAGGCAGGCACTGAAGCAGAGACTGTAATGGTAAAAGTAAAATGCTGCGGATCCCTGAGCAGTGGCAGTGGGCAGCAGGTCCCGAGAGCAGCCAGAGAGCAGCCAGTCCCAGGCATGGACAGTGCAGTTCCCTGAGTAGCTGTACCGGGCACCGGGTTCCAAGAGCAGCCAGTCCCAGGCAGGGACGGTGCTGTTCTCCTGAGTGGCTGCGGCAGGCCATGAGTCCAAGGCAGGGAGCGCGTGGTGGGTGAGAGACCTCAGTGGGGCAATCAGTCTCACGAGGAGAGACAGACAGATGGGCACACCGCACGTTTCCACAGGTGGCTGGTATTGGGCAGGGAGGCACGCAGTGGGTGAGAGACAGAGACAAGGATAGGTATGCCATGCAGAGTGAGGTTGGATATTTATTTAGTGGGTTATAGGGGGAGAGGAAAAGGGAAGAAGAGCAGAGAGAGAAAGAGAGAAATAGAGAAAGTGGGGAGAGACAGAAGCTGCCTCTTTGAGAGAGGGGTAGAAAAGGAAGAACTCAGGCTGGAAGCTGAAGATCAGCTTGCCTTGGCAGACAGGGGAGGGAGTGGGCGTGGCTTGTCTCTTAAAGGGACAGGACAGACCATTACATTCCCATCTCTTTTTTATAATAAAAAGGCAGGGGTTTAGGAACAATGGGTTAAAGGAATTGGGGCGGCAGATTCTCAAGACTGCTTCCGGCTTATTTGTGGGTGTCATCTTGGGCGGAGAGCCTGAGAAAACTGGGTGCTGGTCACATCCTGGAGTAGCTGGTCTGTTTGTTCCTGTCCGGTGTTTGTGGTATGAAAATGTCTGGTGTCTCTTACACCTGTTTAAGGCATTGGCAGAACAGAGGACAAAGTTAAGTTTAAGAAAAAGATTTTTAGGGCCAGGGAATTGAGGGGGTTGTATCTGACCTGTTTAAGGTGGATTCTTTAATTCAGCTCCCTGGAACTCACAAGAAATTTTTGGGTTTGTGAAAACAGAAATTTTAGACATACACATTGTATAAACAGTAGCATATTTATGTCAGAATGACTGTGACAGATATTTTTGAACAATGAAAAGTATTTTTAAGACTATGGAAGGCAGTGTGAAAGAAATTTGATAAATTGTATTTGTTCTCACACCTTTATAACTTGCAGGTCTTGTATTTGTATTTTACTGAAAATTGTTTGGTGAGGTTGTCCTTTTAAATTGGCAAAAGCTCTCAGCTGTCAAACTGCATCAGAGATCTTTGAGAAGGATAAAATTTTACTTGAGTTATTGATTAAAAACAACAGAGAACTTATTTGATTGGCACCTAGAGCTATTCCTCAAGGTCCTCCATGGTCACTGAGGGTCATATTTGCCTTTTTCTGTATAGCACAGGGCCTGCCAGGCTCCAGAAGATCCTGTGGGCTAAGAAATCTGTAGGAAGACAAGCCTATCTTGTCTGAGCAGCGAGGCTGTTGAGTCCATAGGTTCTGTCCACTTCTGGAGCTCTTCAGAGACCATGAAGAAACATTGCTGCCTGGCGTACTCCCTGTGGTGTTGCAAGGAGAGAGCGCTTGTTTGTCCCAGCTGCCCTGCTAGCTTAGCCACAAAATAACCACACAGAAACTTTATTAATTAAAATACTTCTTGGCCTATTAGCTCTAACTTCTTATTGGTTAAGTCTTACATATTAGTTTAACCCATTTCTATTAGTCTGTATATCACCACGAGGTCATGGCCTACCAGCAATAGTATACATCTATCTCTGGCAGCAGGTCCATGGTGATTCTCTGCCTCTGCCTCCTTTCTCCCAGCATGCCATTTAGTTTCCCTCACCTACCTAAGTTCTACCCTATAAAGGGCCCAAAGCAGTTTCTTTATTAACCAATGAAAGCAACACAAAGACAGAAGGACCTCCTACACCACTGTGGTTTAGTTCTGCCTGCTTTCTTATGGTGCCCAAGACCACCTGTCAAGGGCCACCCACCACCTCCAGTGGACTGGGCCTTCCTACATCAACCATCAATTAAGAAAATGCCCATGGGCTTGCTGATGAACCAATCTTATGACAACATTTTCTTAATCAAAATCCCTTCTTTTCAGATGACTCCAGTGTGTGTTAATTTGACAAAACACTAACAAGTGAGTTCAGAAGCTTAGTGTCCAAAAGGAAACACATAGAACACATGCTACTGTGCAAAAAGAATATGTACCAACAACACAGGATGCCTAGGAGAAAGAACCTTCCTAGAGAGGGGAAGCTGTGGGGACTGGGGCTTGTCAGAGAAAGAAAAGGATTCCAGTCAGGTAATAATGACTGCCAGGAAGAGAGACACTAGGATGGCAAAGGAGACTGGGCACCTAACGAAGAGGGCCGCTCACAGGGTGAGGAAGGCAAATGGATCGATCTGGCATCCAAAGATCCCTGCTTTCCAGTTAAGGATTCTGCTCTTTATCTGTAGGTGATGGAGACCACGGAAGAGCTTGATGAAGGTGGGCCCCATTACCAAAGGCAAAGACAAAAAGCCGAGAAGAGAAGGAGCTTGCTTTAGGACAAGGTGAGTGTGATTCCCCAGGAAGTCTCTCTGCTCAGCTGCCTGGGAAGCTGCTGAGTGCAGAGATAAGACTGAAACTACAGACACAGACCCCAGCTAGAGGCTAACGTCAGAGAACCTCCCCATAATGGCAAGAGTCCCAGGAGAGCACACTACAACGAAAAGGCCACAGGAAGTCATCTGCGACAGCAGAGGGCCTTCACTTCCAGGTACAACTTAGCCCTAGAGTTTATCCAAGACCAAAAGACGTCACTTACTGTAATCTAGCCTTCCCCTGGGACTTGCTTTTCCCACTATCCAACTGTGGCCCCTGGTCTGCCTGGAGCCAAATTAGGCCCTGGAGTTTATCCAGCTATCCACCAGACCAATCGCCTGGGATGGGAACTGGCTGGGACTTCCTGCTTCCCTTATCACCTCCCAAATGAGTCTTGCAGGTTGGGGGCTTAGGTCCATGATACCTTGCTAGCCTAACACTCTATGGGGCTCTAGACCTGAGCACCAGTGCCACAAAATTAAGCAAACCAAAGGTGTCTTAGAAACTCTCAACAAACAGGGTGGTAGTGGTGTAGGCCTATAATTCCAGATGCAGGTGAATCTTGGTGAGTTCGAGGCCAGTCCGGTCTACAGAGTGAATTCCAGGACAGCCAGGACTGTTACACAGAGAAACCCTGTTTTGAAAGAAGGAAGGAAGGAAAGAAAGAAAGAAAGAAAGAAAGAAAGAAAGAAAGAAAGAAAGAAAGAAAGGAAGAAAGGAAGAAAGGAAGAAAGGAAGGAAGGAAGAGGGGGAGGAAGAGGGGGAGGAAGGAAGGAAGGAAGGAGGAAGGAAGGAAGGAAGGAAGGAAGGAGGAAGGAAGGAAGGAAGGAAGGAAGGAAGGAAGGAAGGAAGGAAGGAA
>JABTXL010020982.1:1055092-1068454 GCA_025134845.1 Neodon shergylaensis | reverse complement strand
AAATAAATAAATAAATAAATAAATAAAGCTGGCTTTGGACCCAGTCTGCCAGTCTCCACCTCTAAGGTGCTGGCACGCAGGTAACCAACACATTCTGTTTATGTAGTTCAGGGGATCAAAAGCAGGGTTTCACCATGCTAGGCAAGCAGTCTGCCAACTGAGCCACAGCCTCAGCCATCTGAAAAGACCCTGTGCATATTTCATTTCAGTAATATTGATTATCCTCTATACTTGATATTCATTTACAGGTGCCCTGACTTCACGGAGAGGTCATCATCCTCTTAACAGCTGTATCCCGTTCCCTAAGGCAAGAGCCACCAAGACTTACGAAGCCAACTGGAATCCTAGATTGCTGCCAACATGTCTGCTGTTGTGAATGGTATCAGGAAAGCAAGAAAACCTTTTCTGTCTTCAAGTCATTATCTCAGGAATTATCTTCTTAGAATTATAAGTATAATCTTCCCATAGCAGCCATCCTAGATTGGATCTGTTCCCAGAATTAGGGTCATAGCCTGGGGCTTGACAGCCCTAATAAACCAGGATTGGCCACCTGTCCTCAATAAGCCAATTAAAAACACAGTAGTGAAAAGCAGGGGAAAACATTACTCAGTGTGGCCACACTGGAAAGAAGAACAGACCAGTCTAGTGACACCCTTCCCAAGTCCATCTTTGGGGTCTTTTTTTTTTTTAAATTACATTTACTTATTTATTTATTTGGGGAGAGGGTGCACCATAGCACACGTGTGGTGTCAGAAGACAGTGTATGTGGGTTGGTTCTCTCCTTCCACCACGTGGGACTCAGGGATCAAACTCAGGACATCAGGCTTGGGATGACCAGGTTGCTCAGATGGGCCGAGCCGTCTCACTGGCCCATCTTTGGGGTTTTAATGTGAGGTCTAGGTTCAAATAGGAGATAAAATGTAAGCAGTCCTAGCCAAGGTGTGGCAGGGCCCCTAATGACCATCACTGTCTTGGCTCTGGTCTCTCCTACATGATGGTTTAAGAAGTCGTGTCACATCAGGACCGTGTGACATCTCCTTCAGGAGACAGATTCTTCCTTTGGCTGGCACGGGTTTAGACTTTCCTTCTTCCAGTGTAAGATTTTTAGGGAAGCCCCATATCCCTAGGGACTATTATTTCAATGGTCTGATAACCCATGGGAAGGGACACAAGTATCCCTTAAAGAACATCTTGCCTCCTGACAAGCAGGTTACAGGAATGAGGTTTGTAAGGAAGGGAGGTGGCTAGAGCGGACTTTAGGACGTTAGACCCACTGTGGAGGTTTCAGATATAGGGAGAGAGGAAAAGACCAGCAAGGGCAATTCAGAGTCAGACAACAAAGAAAGCCAGAGAAGGTGCAGGCAGCCATCAGAGAAAAGCTAACCCAGCCAAGAAGGCTGGCTCGGGGTTGGGGGTGGGAGGGTGGGGGTTTCTGCTAGACTGTGGCCTCCTGGCCTCCTGTGAGTGAAGGAAGCCTGGCCTCTCCCCCAGTTTGGCAATACCTTGCTCCAGCAGTCTAGGAAACAAAGACATTGGCCATTTCAGTTCAGATAGAAGCACTGAGTCCCAGAGAGGAAGCCTCATATCTACGACTATGGCTTCACGTCCATCTCAGAGCCAGACAAAGGACCCATCTCAATAGTACCACTAACTCTGGGGCTTCCCGGAAAGCATTGTTGGGGAGCAGGTAGGAATCTTTTTCTGGCTCAGATGCAAGAGAGAGCTCTCACTGGTCAGTCCTCCTATGGCTAGTGTGTTTGCTTGTTAGTGGACATGAGATAGGAAATGTCTTCGAGAAAGCCGACAGGCAATCCTTAGCAGGTTAATTTCCAAAAATCTTTTTTTTAAGATTTATTTATTATGTATACAACATTCTGCCTTGATGTATGCCCGCACGCCAGAGGAGGGTGCCAGATCTCAGTACAGATGGTTGTGAGCCACCATGTGGTTGCTGGGAATTGAACTCAGGACCTCTGGAAGAGCAGCCAGTGCTCTTAACCTCTGAGCCATCTCTCCAGCCCCCCAAAAATCTTTTTTAAAAATCTAGGGTTTATTTATTCTATTCTATATGTTAGGATATTTTGCCTGCATACATGCATATGCTCCGTGTGTGTGCCTGGTGGCTGAGGAGGTCAGAAGTGAAGGGGAGGGGTCAGAAAAGGGTTTTAGATCCCCTGGAACTGGAGTTAGGGATGGTGGTTAGTTACCGTGTGGGTGCTGGGAATTGAACCCAGGTCCTCTGCAAGAGCAACAAGTGTCTAAGGCACTGAGCCATCTTTCCAGCCCTCTAGCCTAAGAGATCTTATCTTGCTGACTGTCACACAGAAGGTGCAACGTCAAAACTAAAAATAAACATATGTGAATAATACAATTTTTTTGTTGGCTTAATAAACTGAACTCTGTATCTTTTGACTCTGTGAGTCCTGTTGAGTAATATGCCCAGGTATTTATTGACCATGGCAGAGAGTCCTTCTCTGTAACAGCTGTTTCCATTTACTGAGCACCAACCACAGGCCAGGCATTATATTAAGCCTGTCAGTCAGGTTCTAGTAGGGAGCAAGTTAAAAACCCAAGCTGCATGAGTAAAAGAAAGGATGATTCTTAAAGGCAAGGGAAAAAAAACGAAACCAAGCAAGCAAGTGCAAACCCCAGAGTAGATAGACATTACCACCCTAGGATAGCGCTGTTTGAGCTGGGAGACAATGTATCTGGGAGACAATGTATCTGGGAGACCAGCAGGGGGGAAGCCAGACCCAACTTCTTCCTTCCCCTCAGGACACTGAAGGGCAAACAGAAGTTCTTCCATCTCCCTCAAGCTGCCCTGCTGTATGCTGGTAGCTTCCATAGTAACACCCTGGTAGGTATTATTTACTGCTATAGAGGCGGCATGAACCTGGGAGGGTGAGGCGGAAAATGAGGCCGACCGAAGTCTCATGCAATAGTCAACTTTATTCAGAGCATCAGACAGTTTGTATTCCGAGGGCTAACAAGAGTCCCCAAGCAAAGTGTCCAATCCCGAGGACAAGCCACACGTGCCAAAAACATGTTTTCCATGGAGTTCATCTGGAAACAACAGCTGAAGTAAGCCCAAGCCTGTCAGCTGCACCTGGGAGAGGAGGGTGAAGGCACGTTTCAGAAACGATTTGGTGTTTCAAAGAAACTGGAGATCACAGCCTCTTGCCTTTAGAGTTCTCTCACAAGCCCTCAGAATTCTCACACGACTCCATTCTTGGACTGTGTCCCGACAGGTAGGAGCATCTTAGGAACCATTGGGAAATAAGGAAATTAGACTTAAGAGAGAAAGCGTGCTACCCAGTCCTGGCAACCATGACCTGGAACCCAAATCCCATGGCTATGAAAGCCTAAAAACCAACTTACTAAGAAAAGATGATATTCAAATGGGGTGTTGGTGTAGGGGCAGGCACCAGCCAGCAGAATGTTTGCTTGACATGCATGAAATCTGGGTTTTGTTCCAGCATTGCACAATCCAGGCATAGTGATGCCTGTGATCCACTTTGGAAGTAGAGGCAGGAGGATTGAAGTTCAAGGATTGGTACAGCCAGCCTGGGATACATGAGACCCTATTATAAACAAATAAGCAAGCAAGCAAGCAAACGGATGGATGGATGGATGGATGGATGGATGGATGGATGGATGGATGGATAAATGGATGGATGGATGGATGGATGGATGGATGGATGGATGGATGGATGGATGGATGGGATAGTCTCTACTAACATTAACTGCTGTTTGGGGAGAATATTCCTATGGTCATGATTTTCTAGTACTATTAGATCATAGAGGCAACATACATGCAGCAAAGAGGAAGACCCACGGGTACCACTGGCTTTGACTTGTGAGACTTGGACTATTTCTCTATTTTATCATTCCTCATGGACCCCAGGATTCCAGTGATCATGTCAGGGATGGATGGGGAGAGGGTGGCTGAGCAAATGTCTGAATGGTCAATAAGCAAGCATAGGAGAAGCCCAGCCAAAAGAGCCTCGGTCTCCCAAGTGTCACTTTTTCCAGTTTGTTGTATACAGTGTGTGGTTCCCGTCTTGGGGGAGGGCTCAGGAGGCTCAGGGAAGGCTTGCATATGGAGGCCAGGAGTCAACCTCAGGCACCATCCACTTTGTTTCCTGAGACAGGTCTCACCTGGAGTTTGCCAGGTCTGCTAGCTGGCTGCTCAGTGAGCCCCAGAGGTCTACCACTCTCCACCTCTCCACCGCTTGGGGTACCGGAGTACGCCATGATGCCTGACTTTTTGCTGGATTTTCTAGGAATGGAACTCAAGTCCTCATGGCAATCGCTTTACAATGGAGTCATTTTCCAGTCCTAGTGTTTGGAATCTTAATTAAAGCACGAGTAGCCAGGTGGTGGTGGCGCACGCCTTTAATCCCAGCACTCGGGAGGCAGAGGCAGGCGGATCTCTGTGAGTTCGAGACCAGCCTGGTCTATAAGAGCTAGTTCCAGGACAGGCTCCAAAACCACAGAGAAACCCTGTCTCGAAAAAAAAAAAAAAAGCACGAGTTCCCCAGCTTAAAAAGCCCTCAGTTTGGAAACCACTGGGCCAATCAGCATTCATCTGGCTTGGTCTAGTGGCCAGTATTCAGAGGCGTGCGCTAAGACCAGCTTCTCTGGGCCACCTTGCCTCTGCTGTGGTATCAGAACTTTTGGGAGGGCAGCTTTCCACAAGCTCAGGGCCTGATCACCCAAAGGGCCTTTCCCTTGCCTCTGTCAGAGAGGTCAGAGATCAGAGTCGCTTCAGTCTGGCTCTCCTCGAACGCCCAGCACCCTCACCTCTCAGGGGGCACAGGTCCATACCTTGCTGAAGGAGTGCTCCCAACACCGCCTGCCTCCTCCAGCTCCTTAGCTTTTTCAGGCCTAGATTTAGAACACCAGGTCAGTTATAAAGAAAAGAAATATGTATCCTCCTCCACTCCCAGGTTCCTCACACTGGTGCTGGGAAAAGGCCAACAAAAATAGCATGATGTCATCCCCGGCTGATCCTGTTAATCCCTTTCTGTCCAATATTGAGTCTCGGTTTTTATTTAAAAGTGATTTTATTGTCAAAGGCTGGTTAAAAGCCTCTGAGAGAGGTGCAGGGAAACCTGGGGACGCCTTTGATGTGCTGAGTGTTGCAGGGCCCCCAGGCCCCTGAGTCTAGTGCGGAAAGAAAATGGGATCTGCAGAAGGCTGGGGAGCTTGCAGCGTTCTGTTTCAGACTGCATGCCTTACCCACGGCATCTGGTTTTGCATGTCATGGCCAGGGCTGGCATCCTGAATAGGATTTTTCTGCCTCTAGCAGGTCTGTGAAGATCATCAGGTTCCTCTGCCTCTGAAGGCCCCCTTTCCTGGCCTCATGTTGCTTAAGAATCCTGGGCCTTCCGCTGGCGTGCTCTATCCCGTTCGCACCTTTAGACCAAGTATCCAAATCTCAGTCTATTCTAGAAGGGCAAGGTGGAATTGAGGCCAGTGGGTATGAGTTCCTACCTCAGCTTTGGATGAATCTGGAAAAGACAGTTGACCTCTGTGAGTCTTATGACTGGACCTCACCTGTTAGATAAAATATGGATACCTGCCCTGCTCCATAGCCTCTGTCAGAGGTGATCACCAAAACAAAATTAAATTATGCATTCAAAAAAAGCTCTAAAGGGGCCCGAGACAATAGCCCAGTTGTTACACTAAGTTCTATGCTCAATCCCCAGCACTGCATAGACTGGGCGGGCATGGCAATATATACCTACAATCCCAGTACTTGGAGGGTGGAAGCAGGGGAATCAATTCAAGATATTCTTTGCCTATGAGGCAAGCCTGGACTACATGAGATCCAGTGGAGGATGGGGGGGGAGTGGAAGGGTGGCAAAAAGTAAAATAAATGAAACATTCTACCAACCAAAGAGTCCTGTCCCAAGCTAAGCGTTGATTCAAGTAAACTGGAGAGCAGAGTTGTGGGGAAGAGAGGAAGCTGTAGGTGTTCAGAAGAGGGTGATGAAGGACCAGGGAGTCTATGGCAGGAAAGGACGGCACTGCACCAGGAGGAGACAGATGGTGATGGAGAGAGATGAACTAGGTCTAGGTAAGCTGAGATCATGTTGAGGTTTACAAATTGATGTCGAAGATCTATTCACATAGATGACAAAGGGCCCAGGTATAATGAAGGGGAACCCTAGGAACACAGGAGGCATGATAGACAGTGACTAAGGGGTCTACCAGATGGTCCAGGAGGGAACCAGGGATGGCAATGAACTAAGGGTAGGAGTTTAAGGAAATAGGATCTTTCGCAAGACGAAGGGGAGTTCAGGAGTAGCCTAGAGAACCGGGATTTCACACTGACCTCTGACTCTGAGATGGACATATGCAAATAAGCAGCCCTTATCTGAGGGCAAAGAGAATAGGGTTTTCAAAGGACAAAGAGAATGTACCTGGAGTGGAGGTGAGGTCAAGGAAGGGGGTTTGAGAACCGTAGCAGCCGAGGAGAACCTGGCAGCGTAGGGTTAGAGCCTGGAAAGAGGTCTGAGATCCTGCCTGAGACAGAAGAGAGGACAATGGGCCCAGTGAGTTCCACTTCCTGAATCTCTAGCCGTTGGTGAGAACTGGGACTGAAGCTTCTCATAACTTCTCGGCCACAGCACAGGTTTGGGCAGGCGAGTGTGATGCTGCCAAGTGGCTCATGTTAGCCAGAAGGCACCTAAGGAAGGCTTTTAAAAGCCTTGTGTGGTATAGGTGGTAGCTCTTCAGCCAACTGCTCCAACAGGACGTGGGAGGAAGGATGGTGGATTTGTGATTATATCGATTGTCAGCGTCACAGGACATAGACTTATACGGGAGACAAGCTCGCGGGCACCTCTGTAAAGGACTATCTAGACTAGGTTACTCTCTGGGCGGGTCTACGAGAGACTATCTTGATTGGGTTAATTGAGGTGGGAAGACCTACCACGCTTGTAGGCAGCACCATTCCCTAGGCTGGTGTCCTGAACTAAATAAAGGAGTAAGCTGAACACCAGCATTCACCTCTGCCTCCTAACTGTGGATGGAATGCAACCAGCCAACCCTCTCAAGCTCGGGACCCCATGACTCCCCTGTGGTGATGACTTCTAACTCTACCACCGCCTTGCCCGTGGCTCCACTCCCCTTGGCCTTGCCTTGTCCTTGACTCAGAATGCCAAGCTATTCGGCCTTTCTTGCCAGCAGCAACCATATACAAAGACTAGGCATGGGAGCGCCAGGTTTGCTGAGTGCAAGTGCCCATCAGGGCTGTTCCAGGGAACTGTCCACACCTACTAGACAACCCCTGTCAGCCCCGAGGAGGACTGTGCCGCTAGGCACTGCTCCAGTAATTGCTGCCTTCTCACAAAACACCTCCTTTCTTCCTCGCCTCTGTCTGCCATTGTGGCACAAGTCATTCCCACAGCTCACTGGCTTGCCCACCTGGTTGGTTGGAAAGCGGGCTCGTCTCCAGGAGGCAGTCTGTGGGGTCCTCATGGCGTGGAGAAGCGTGGCAACTAGTTTTCCCAACTGCTTATTCAGGAGACCAAAGAAGAAGCTGCAACGCCTCTTGGCGCAGCTTTGGCAGTCACACAGTGTAGCGCAACAATGCGGTACCTTGTTTGCTGCACCTCTTGTCCCCGTGCCTCAGCCCTGATTCAGTATGGGAGGGAAGGATGCAAGGAAAGAATAGCATCAGCAGGGATCAACCCAGCCAGCCCCACGGCTCCTCTGTCTCTTTCCAAAGCACTAATGTGGGGATCTGGGGTATAGTTCAATCGGTAGAGTGCTTGCCCAGCACGCAGGAAGCCCTGGGATCAGTCTCCAGCGCTAAATGAAAGCAGACGTGGTAGTGCACTCCCGTTGTCTCAGGAGGGGCAGAAAAATCAGAGTTCAGGGTCAGCCAGGAAGGGCGTCTCAGCCCTGTAGTCTCAACACTTGAGAGAAAGTAAGAGGTGGGTCTCTGTGAGTTCCAGGGCCAGTTTGTTCCAGGCCAGACAAAGCTGCACAGTGAGACCCTGTCTACAAAAAAGGAAAAGTTCAAGGTCATCCTCAGCTACTTAGCAAGTTCGAGGCCAGCCTGCAGTATCTGGGAACTTGTCCAAAAACAAAACCAAACAAAACATTAATATGATACTTACCACATTTCCTTCTCTTTTTTTCGTTTTTATTTGATTCTTTTGAGGCAGAATCTCACACGGGACCCAAATCAAATAGTAGTATAAATAATAAATAAACTCTGGAATCAGTTGGTGCTCTGCTTAGGGTCTCCGTGATTTATGTTTTTTGGTTTTTGTTTGTTTGTTTGTTTTCTGTCTGTAAATCCACATTTCTTGTCTTTCTTTTTCTTTTTCTTCCTTTGCTTGCTCCTTCCTTCCTCCTCCTCCTCCTCCTCCTCCTCCTCCTCCTCCTCCTCCTCCTCTTCTTCTTCTTCTTCTTCTTCTTCTTCTTCTTCTTCTTCTTCTTCTTCTTCCTCACCCCAGACAGGAAGCTAAACCTATGTGGTGTTTTTCTTTTCGATATGTAGACCAGACTGACCTCAAACTCCCAGAGATCCACCTGCCTCTGCCTCCCAAGTGCTGGGATTAAAGGCGCTCAGGAGAGCTGCAGTAGTGTTACGGTGCACACATGGAAGTCAGAAAGCAACTTTGTGTGTTGTTTTCCCCTTCCACCTTTATGTGGATTCTGGGGACAGGGGTTGACATATAGATGGGGACGCACCAGACCTTCCCTGGGTTCCAGAGGTCCAAGGACTGCACAGCAAGCACCTCTACCATGGAGCTGCCTCACCAGCCCTAATTTCTTACACCTGTAGCTGAATAGAGGTCGAATCTTTCCCAGCTGGAGTACATGCTGGCTTTGTGCTTTTTCTGTCTTCTGCACCTAGCAGGATGCTTGGGAATTAATCAGAGTTTGCAAATACTGTTATATTGATAGCACAGGACAGACACTGCTGCACACCTTGGCTACCAACACCCAGAAGGCCAAAAATGGTGGTGTTGGGGGGGGGGAGTGGGGGCAAATGAAAATCTAGGCTACCTCTCAGGACTAGGGCAAGTGATTAAGAAAGACAGTTCACAGATAGGAACATACCAACCTGCAACAGCCCAAGTGTCTTTCCTAGGTCAGAGAGGCAGAACCCAGGCATAAGACACTGAGCACAGTCCCAGCTTGCCTGTGGTACTGTCTCCACAGACATTTCAGGCCCCTAGAGCCAGGTCTCAGGTTACAGGGCTTCTCTCCTCAGTGCCTCATGGGAGGAGCTGCTTCTGTACACAGCAGTTACCCCGCCACCCCATTAGTATGGGAAATACTTGCCAGAGAGCGTCACCTTCCAGGAGGAGCAAGGTCTACATTTCATTTGTTCCAAGACTCTTTTAGCTTCACAGGGTTCCTTAATCCTCCCTCCCTCCCTCCCTTCCTCACAGGGTTCAGAAGCCTGCAAACCTTCCACACACACACAAGTCAAGTGTTCCTTTTAAGTTTAGCCATTGACCTAACAATAGTGACTCCTTGCAATGTCCTTGCAAGTGCTCCGGTATTTACTGCCTGGCTTATCCGAGTGTCAACACTGTGAGGCAGGACAGGAAAGGCTGGGTTTCGATATCTACTGAGTACTTAGTGATAGAAAGACAACACCAGTGATGCTGGGCTTAACAATTTGCAGGCAAACCATAGGAAGGGGAGAGATCTTTGCATTTCCGGGTGGAATCTTACAGGGATGAAAAAGTGCTGGGGCCAGATGGCTCAGATAATGGTGCTTGCCACACAAGTCTGGTGACAGTGGAAGGACAGAAACAACCCCCCAAAGTCCTTCGATCTCACACGCGTGCTGTGTGGCTCACTCACACACATACCCATACAGTACACATGCACACAATAATAAGAAATTAAAAAGACTTTTTAGAAAGTATTTAAAAATTTCCTAAATCACACGTGTTGTTGGGCACGCCTGTCGTCCTAGGAGCTGGAAGTTGGAGGATCAATATGTCAAAGCCAGCCTGGACAGCACAGTAAGACCCTGCCTCAAAAACTTAAAAAGAAAAGAAACATCTAAGCTATGATAGGTGGGAAAAGCTTGACTAGCCCATAAGGGAACCTGGGTTCAATTCTTAAAACTATGAAAATTCACAAACAGAGCCAGCAAGAGGGCTCAGTGGGTACAAGTGCCTACTGCCAAACCTAAGGACCCGAGTTCCATACCCAGGGCCCACATGGTAGAAAAAGAGAACCCAAGACTTCCCCAAGTTGTCTTCTGACCTCCACACACAGACAAAAGTAAATAATAGAGTTCAAAGAATAGGATAAAAAGGGACCCCTTCCCTTAACACCATTCACATACTTGATTCTACCCATGTACCTAATATCTATGGGCTACCAGCTCTGGAACTAAACGCTGGAGGCAGAAGGATGGCAAAGAGACCACTCACCAGAGTCTAATCGAAAGAATTGGATCAGCACATTTTAATATAGAGAATATTTTTAATATTCACTTTATTCATTTTCATGTATATGAGTGCTTCGTCTGCATATATGTATGTATACGGCCTGCATTCCTGGTACCCTCAGAGGTCAGAAGAGGGCATCAGATCCCCTGGAAATGGAGTTGGAAATGGTGGTAGAATGGTCATTGGGTGTTAGGAACCAAATCTAGGTCCTTCTACAAAAACAGGGGCTCTTTAAACACTGAGCCACCTCTCCAGCCCCATGCTGTGGTTTTAGTAATAATGAAAATAGATAGGTAGATAGGTCCTGGAGAGATGGCTCAGGGCTGAGGAGTGCTTGCTGCTCCTGCAGAGGACCTGGGTTTGATCCCCAGTACCTATGGTGAGTGACTGTAACTGCCTGTAACTCTTGTTCCAGGGGATAAGAGGTCACGGGCTCCAGACACTTGCACCCATATGGTGCAGTTTGTAGACAAGCAGACACACAAACATCCACACAAATAACATTAAAATATGGGTGTGCATGTGTGAACATGCACCTGTATGTGGGTATGTGTGTGTGTAGGAGTGGACCAGAGAATGATAATTAATTCTGTCAATAAAGGAGGAGGAAGGATTATAGACAGCTGCACGGAGAAACACTCCAACAATTGGAACTTTATCTGTGACTCAACTCCTTTTCTATTTTGAGTGCGCAATCTTTAGCAGCTCTTGAATGAGTCACCCATTGTCTGGTCGAGCTCTGGCAAAGGGGCCCTTTCTCTGAGCCTGTGTTTTACAGATCCATACATCACAGACACAAAATAAACAAAGGGGCTAAAGATCAGGAGAGTACTCCTGCCCTCAGGATGAGAACCCGACACTAGTGCTGTGCATCTGGTCATGTTAAACACCCACCCTTGTGAGTAGCCACAGTCAGGGCCCAGGGAAAGCCTTCTCCACATCTCTTGTCTTGTGCCTATGAATCAAAAGGAAATGTGTCCAAATGTCCCAGAAGTTTGTGGTTTGCAATGTTGCCATATTAAAGACGGATTCCCCTTTATAAGTTGAATAACATTTGAGTAGAGAGAGCCTGAAGAGATGACTCAACAGTTAAGAGCTCAAACTGTACTTCCAGAGGGCTGGGGTTCAGTTTCCAGCACCCACAGTGGGTGACTGACAGCCATCTGTCACTCCAGCTCCAGAAGGGCAGCCCCTTCTTCTGGTCTCCACATGTAAAAGCTACTTATGAGTGAGTATATATGATATTTGTCTTTCTGGGTCTAGGTTACCTCATTCAACATGATGTTTTCCAGATCCATCCTTGCCCACAAATTTCAGCATGTCATTTTTTTCTGCTGTGTAGTACTCCATTGTGTACATGTACCACATTTTCCTTATCCATTCTATGATCGAGGGGCATTTAGGTTGTTTCCAGGTTCTGAGTATGACAAAAAAAATGCTGCTATGAACATAGTTGAGCACATGTCCTTGTGGTATGATAAAGCATTCTTCGGGTATATACCCAAAAGTGGTATTGCTGGGTCTTGAGGCTGGTTGTTTCCTAATTTTCTGAGAAATCACCACACTGATATCCAAAGCAGCTGTACCAGTTTGCACTCCCACCATCAATGAAGGAGTGTTCCTTTACCCCACATCCTTTCCAGCATAAGTTTTCATCATTGTTTTTGATCTTGGCCATTCTTACAGATGTAAGATGGAATCTCAGAGTTATTTTGATTTGCATTTCTCTGATGGCTGAGGATGTTGAACATTTCCTTAAATGTCCTTCAGCCATTTTAGATTTGTCTGTTGAGAGTTCTCTGTTTAGGTCTGTACCCCATTTTTTATTGAATTATTTGTTCTTTTGATGGTCAATTTCTTGAGTTCTTTATATATTTTAGAGGTCAGCCGTCTGTCTGATGTGGGGTTGGTGAAGATCTTTTCCCATTCTGTAGGCTGCTATTCAAAGCTAGTTTTTAATCTCTTAATACTAGTTTAAATATTTAATTATATTTTTAAAAAAAACTTAAGTAGTTTTTATCTAAGTTAATTTTCGAAGTTGGATATATGATAATTTACATTAGAACTTTAAGTTTCAATAGATTGTTTTACATATCTAGTCATATAAATATTGCCATATGAAAGCATGAGAGCAATGAGCTGAAGGGCAAAGATAACCAAAGGACATGATATTTATGTATTAAATGTTATTATGAGTTCAATTATTTTGTCCAATTAATATATAATAAAAAACAAAATTGATATGGCTTTAATTCATATTTTACCTTTAATTTCTGCAGATTGTTCTGAACATTTTAGTCAAATATTGTATCAGGAAAACATTAGCCAATGCAATAACTTAAATGTTTGTGATTGGCCAAAATTCAGATGTGGACACTCTAGTGCAGTGGTATCAGAATACAGTCTTCCCAGAAGCGACTATAGGAGGAAAGCAGAGCCCTTGTTAAAGAGGAGGCTGGTACCCTATAAGAAAGTAGCAGAATTAGCTAGCTTTTTTTAAGCACTACTTTTTTTTTAATGTTTTTTTGAGACAGGATCTCTTATACTAAGACTCAGGCTAACCTAGAAGGAACTATGTGACCTAGGCGAGCCTCAAATTTTCTGCAGTCCTCTTGCCTCAGCCTCCTGAGTTCTGGGATCAAAGGCAGAATCTGTCATGCCCTACTCTTTCTGACATCAGAAGGTGATGGAGGAGGTCATTGGTTAATTAATAAAGAAACTGCTTGGCCCTGATAGCTTAGAACATAGGTGGGTGGAGTAAACAGAACAGAACGCTGGGACAAGAGAAAGTGAGCTCAGACGCCATGCTCCCCTCTCCCGGGCAGACGTGATGAAGCTCCGACCCAGGATGGACGTAGGTTAAGATCTTCCCTGGTGAAATGCAAATCAAGACAACTTTAAGATACCATCTTACACCTGTCAG